>JARFXV010000839.1:342500-487769 GCA_031761425.1 Cosmopolites sordidus
ACCGAGGCAATCCTGGGTTGGATACCGCTTGATCGCAAATGTTCACGGATAAGACCTAAAATACGTTGGAATATATTATTTTATTATAAACAACGACCTTCTATAGTTCGACCAAATAGTAAAGAAATAACAACTCCAACTGCCCAAACTACAACTACGAATAGTGCAGAGAGTACAAGTACAGAAATAAGTACTACTGAAAGTACATGTATTCCTATTCAGCCAATATCCACCACTATAGCTACAAGTATTTTTCCTGAACTTTCTGGGAATATAAATGTTAGATATATATATATATATATATAGATAAATGTTAGATATATATATATATATATATATATATATATATATATATATATATATATATATATATATATATATATATATATATTTATATAGACTATTAGTCCGGGAGTACATCCGATCGTTTGTGTCCCGTTTATTGGGAACGTGCAGACGTTTCGCCAAGGTCACACTTGGTATTCTCAATGCTTGTCTGAAGACTGAAAGGAGACTTTCAGTCAAACAAACGGGACACAAACGATTGGATGTACTCCCGGACTAATAGTCTAGCGTATTCTTCCATCCGCGAAATATATATATATATATATATATATATATATATATATATATATATATATATATATATATATATATATATAATGATAACGATTAATGACCTGAAGCAAGTTATTGGTGAAATGGTCCCGCAATTGTGCCAAATTATTATTGACAATTTTTCGCATAGTGACCATCAAAAAACAAAACAGACCAAAATTCCTGAACTAGCACCATTTAAGAATACACTGAGGGTTTGGAACCTTTGGCGTTAGACTAACAAACTTTTATTACAAAAATTTTTTCACAATAGACCAAAACACTATTTTTATATTCTGGACGCACGTTTCGCTAACCATGTTAGCATCATCAGCAAATGATTAAAACTAGTTTAGCGAAACGTGCGTCCAGAATATAAAAATAGTGTTTTGGTGTATTGTGAAAAAATTTTTGTAATAAAAGTTTGTTAGCACCATTTACTTTGATGAACGAGTACACTCAAATGATGTTCGAGTGCATCTTATGCATTTTAGCTATAGCACTAAGCGCCTAACACTGCAGCTTCTTAATTAGTCTTCAGATACTTTCAAATGTTGTTCTAATGTTCTCTTTTTCTTCAACTCTATTTTATAAAGAAAACCATTCATTTTAAAAAAGTTTTTTGGCATGGAATTAATAATATAAAGTCAATCACACAAAGAAAACAAAAGTTATCGAAATTTATACGTCAACGAAAACAAAAATATGCCCATTTTTTCAATATATCTCGAGTGATTCGAAGAAATTGTCAAAACAAAAAGCAAGATAAGAAATGCTATAAACATTTTTATGATTTTTTTCTGTTGAAAATATTTTGATATTTTCCGTGGCCTTAAAAAATGAGTGCGTCAGCTGCCTGAAGCTTTTTATTGCTTTATTTTCATTCAATCATCGAATTTTAATATTTTACGAACCGATGTAAAAAAAAGAAAAAACTGGAATAACCAGTAAATTCAAAAATGAAAAAAAAACAAAGTTATGAACTAATTTGTTTTTTTTTTGTTTTAATTGGTATTTCAACAGAGGGTTTTTTTAATCAGCTCAAATACAAAGCTTCTGGAGTTGTCTACACCAGGAGCTTTATAAAGGGTGTCTCAGAATGTTTTTCATTTCTAATAATTAAAAAATAAAACATCAGCATAAATTCAAACTTGTTTAATTGCTGTTAAATTACAGAGTAGTTTTTGAATTTTTATGTATGAAAAACAACCATTCATAATCATACTCATTTAATCAGTAACTGAACTTTTCAATCACTCGCTGGAGCATCACGCTTGGAATCGTGTGGATTTCGTCTGTTATTCTTTGCTTTAAAACATTTAAGTTGGGTGGTGATGCGTTGAAAACTTTACTTTTTAGGTATCCCTATAGGAAAAAATCAGCAAGTGTTAAATCTGGACTCCTCGGTGGCCAGTTGATGTTCCCTCGGCGACTAATCACTCTTTCAAGGGATAAATCGTGAAGAGCTGCTAAAGAATCATTTGAGACGTGGGAGGTTGCTCTATCTTGTTGAAAAAATGTGTTGAGGTTGTAGCCAATCGAGTTTTGCAATTCTGGAGCCAAAAAGTCCTAATCATATGGCAATAACGATCGGAATTAACAGTCTGAGCGTGACCACGGTTATCCTCAAAAAAGTAGGGACTGATAATTCCTTCGCTTGATATGGCAGCCCAAACGACAATTTTAGGTGAGTGTAATGGTTTATGGTGCAGTTCCAGCGGATTACAGCGGATTCCAGTGGATTACAGAATTCGACTCGTTTAGTTGGATCATCGGGCTTCATCTCTTGCATAATAACAATTTTGTAGGGGTAGAAATGTAAATATTTGCAAATAATGCAATGAATCGTGGATCTATGCAAATGTAGAGAAACTGGGCGGAGTCGTAGAGACTGTTATGGATCGTTTCCAACAAACTGGCGAACGCGGTCAACGTTCGTGCTCGTTCTTGATGTTCTTTTGCGCCCAGTTAATATTTCCGGCATCGTGTTTCCAGTCTCTTTAAACTTGCGCACCTAATGCTTGATTAAATTCGTGCCTCATGGTCTCTAAATTAAAATGTATAGACTTAAAAAACCCGTCAAGCATTTGACACCATTTCCCTCCCCTCACTGTCTATGTTTGGCATGTGACAGTCACAACAAAAACGAAAAACATTCTGAGACATTCGTTATTTTGAAATATACCAATAATACCTTCCAAATTAATGACGTTTGGAGGTAAAGCTATTCATGACTTAATAGTTAGTGATGCTTGCAGAGTGATGCTTGCAGGCGATAATATGCCCGATTCATAAAAAGGGAGAAACATTAAAATGCGAAAACTATTGTGACATATCATTGTTTTGTACAATTTGTAAAGCCCAAGACAACAAGAGAGGATATTTTTTTATAATACGTTTATTTTGTCTTTAAATGTTATGTGAATTAATTTTTGAAAATTATGTCAATGAAGGTAGGGCATTTGTGCCCTTTTTTAACACATTTTCTATAACTTTTGTCAGTGTACAAGGTGTTAATGTAACGGTTAATGTAACGATTAATGTAACGATTAATGTAACGATTAATGTAACGATTAATGTAACGATTAATGTAACGATTAATGTAACGATTAATGTAACGATTAATGTAACGATTAATGTAACGATTAATGTAACGATTAATGTAACGATTAATGTAACGAGTAACGAACTGCTGTTTGTTTTGTTTGCAGTTTGTCCTTCAGTTGTATGGTTTGGAGCTTTTTCATGTAAATCTTTTCCTTTGAAGCTTATAGAGGAACATATGCAAGTCGCTTCAAAATTCATTCATTCAGCATAAACTGCGTGGATTAATTTTCAATTGTGCACCACGTCGTCGATTCGACGTTTCTGGAGACTCTTCAATATCTATATTCTTCCATATATATCGTATATCTTCCAGATCTATAACCGAGGAAGTTAAAAAAGCTTAATATTTTAAAAAATATATAATATAAAATATAATAATAATATATAATAATAATAATATAATATAATAATTTAAAAAGTTAATATTTTGAATGGCAAACTTGGAGATCAAGATAAAAGTTGGGCTCCTCATGTTTGCTGTGTGAATTGTCACGTAAATTTAGTGCAGTGGATGCATCGAAAGATGCACAGATGCAAAAATGCAAGATGTAAATGATTGTTACTTTTGTATCACTAAAACAAAAGAGATTTCAAAAAAACAAAGAGACAAAATTCAATATCCATATTTGCCTTCTGCGCTTGGGCCAGTTCCTCATAGCCAGGAACTACCGGTTTTGATTGCGCCTGTAAACCTGGTTTCCCGGTGATCCTAATTCTTCATCAGGATCTGATTCACAACTTTCTGAGAACACCAGTTGTGACTCAACATTTTTTGCAACTACCAGTGAACCTCAATCAATAACTCAGAATGAATAAAATAATTGAATACGTGACCTGGGATTGTCAAAACAAAAATCGGAACATCTTGGTGCTAGACTTCAACAGTGGAACATGTTAGATAAAAATGCAAGTGTTTCACTTTACAGAAAACAGAATGTAACATTTTCAAGTTTTTATAAAATGGAAGGATCACTGTGTGTCTGTTGTGATATTGATGGTTTAATGAATCAGCTTAATATGGAACACATACCTTCCGAGTGGCGTATTTTTACAGAATCTTCGAAATACAGTCTAAAAGCAGTTTTGCTTCATAATGGAAATAAAAACCCATCTATTCCTTTAGCCTATTCAGTGACAATGAAAGAAACCTATAACTATTTAGCCAATATGCTAAATCGCGTTAAATATGAACAGTATCAGTGGGGATATTCGTGGGGATTTAAAAGTGATCGGCATAGTGCTAGAACTTCAAGAGGGTTTTGCAAAGAATTGCTGTTTTTCCTGTCTATGGGACAGTAGGGCACGAAAAGAACATTACTGTAAGAAAGATTGGCCTCATAGAACTTCTTTTGAACCTGATACATTATACATAAAATATAAGGAAGGCACTCAAAAAAGGTGCATCTTCCACCTCATCGTATTAAGCTTGGACTAATGAAAGACTTTATCATGGACAAAGAAGGTAATTGTTTCAAGTATCTAAAAGAACTATTTTCTCAATTAAGTGATGCAAAACTAAAAGAAGTTACATTTAATGGACCTCAAATAAAGAAGCTTCTAGGTGATTTCCGTTTTCTAGAAAAATTAAATGAAAAGGAACTGGCAATTTGGAAGTGTTTTGTAAATGTAATGAAAGGATTTCTGGGCAAGAAGAAAGATGAAAACTATAAAAAACCTCATAGATGAACTCTTGACAGCCTATGAAATTCTAAAGTGTCGCATACTCTTAAAATGCATTTTTTACACTCCCAACTGGATTTTTTTCCGGAAAATTTAGATGTAGTAAGTGACGAACAAGAAGATTGGTTTCACCAAGACTTCAAGACGATGGAAGCAAGATACCAGGAACGATGGAACCCATTTATGTTGGGCGACTACTGCTGGTTTTTAAAAAGACATGATTGATGAGAGATGATGAGAGTTACAGAACACAAGAGAAAAAAGTGAAAGTTTTTGTCGGTGTATGACATCTCATGTAATATATTTTTTATTCACATAATCTTCAGTAATGTATTTGCATATATTTAATACGTTTTACATGTTTATATTAATATATTTTGGTTTCTGTACGTGTTACAGTAATTAGCTTATCATTTTCCTTTATCAACATCATCTGTATTCGCCTGATGATTCCATGAAAGGAATATTTTTTGACAGTGTTACACAAGTCACAAATCGTGACGAGGATCATTGAGGTGATTATGAAAAACCACATAAAGAAATCTATACGAGCATTGGTTGCATGTGCACACTGGTTTATTGTTGCGGAAGGGATGTATTTTCAATAATTTTTTTTTTAATTAAAATGTCTCGTTATTTTTCGGCCATACTGTGTAGTATACGAGGCAATGGAGGAAATGGAAATGCCAAATAATTTAATTAGGTTAACCCTCAAGAGAAGCACTGGATAAGGGATACCCAGGGGTGAATTAAAAGTAATTTCCCTTATAAATGGTCACGTTGAGGGAATGCCTTTGAGTGGGGTAAAAAATTGTACTATCTCTACTACAAATCCCCCACCATAGCCATCTTAACATGTGAGTACTAACAAAAATATAAGTGTTTTGTCAATAAATAAAACCGTTAAATAATCTTTTTGGACAAATGGTGTGGTTTTTTTCGATCTTGGCACAGTTTGTGGTAAGTATATCATAAATATTATATTTTCTAGAGTATTTTTATTGAGAAATTTGATTTTCAATTTTTTTAACATTTATTTATCGGTTTCTTTCATTTTCTGTTTAGCTCAAAATGAACACGCGTTCTCGTACTCGCTGTGCGTCTGATGTAGAATCTTTATATGAGGCAGCTGATATTTTCGACCACAAAGAGAGTGAAAGCGAGACCGAATCGGTTTTTGAAGAGCATCATACCAGTGAACTTTACCTAACTAAATAAATATACTTTTTAAAATAAAGCTAAATTATGTAATAAGTATCTGAAAGTACATTAAGTTCTCTTTTAAATGCCGTTGGAAGAAAGTTTTTATCTATTAATTTCGCCTAGATATGACAGTTTGAATAGAACACCTCATTTTAATTTTTTTTTGAATTTTTGCTGATGTTTTCGATGGCATTAGGAATACTATTATTTCTTGGAATATTCTATGGATATAGTCTTTTTCTATACTGATTGAGGTTTAAATTAAAAAAAATATATTAAATTGGATAATTTAATCAAAAGATATTAATAATCAAAGAAATACGCATGTATGGTATACCCATGTGCTCCTGAATCGGGAGGCATAGAAGTGCTTCTCTTGAGGGTTAACCCGAATGAGGCTGTTTAACTCTAAGGCAATAGAGAGTAGTTTTAAATTAAAAAAAAAAAAATTAAACAAAACAAGAATTTTATTTGGTTTAGACGTAATTTAATAAGTAATTTAAAGTTTTGATATAATTTCCGGTCCAAATTTCTTTCCACCCAAAATTCTAATTTAACATACCGTTAAATTACGCTAACGAAATCTGTGACTGACAACAAAATTACACAAGGTCAACAAGTTAAAAAAAATTGAGGGAACATTGATGAAAATAGTTGTATATGAAGTATTTTGTAGTCCTAAATTTCAAAATGATAAGCTAGTTACTGTAACACGTTCGGTTATTTTGTTACAGGGGATCGATGGTGGGGAAAAAAAGGGAGACCACATATTTTTACAATCCAATATGTAACTGAACTCAAAGAGATTTACCTCGTTTTGCTAAACATGTTAGTATCATCAGGAGATGATTTAATCTAATTAAATTATCTTTAAATAATCTCCTGATGATGCTAACAACGCCGTGAACTTTAAAAAAAGTGATTCGGTGTTTAGTGATAAATCTCTTTGAGTTTAGAGTTTCACACCGAAGGTTCCAATAGAAAAATTAATGCAATATGTATTTATTATAAACATGTGTTAAACAGCGTGTTAAATCTATGCAAACACATTACTGAGGTTTAAGCGAATAAAACATATATTACATGAGAAAACTTTCACCTGTTCCTCTTGTGTTCTGTAGCATCATCTCTTTTTATAAACCATCAGTAGTCGCCCTACATAGATGGGTTCTAGCGTCCCTGGTATCTTGCTTCCATCGTCCTGATATCCTGGTGAAACCTCTCTCCTTGTTCGTCGCTTACTACACCCAAATTGTATACATACTGAAACAATTGAAACTAAAAACAATTTCCATTAATAAACGATTGACTCGACACTTTACCCATCATAAACTCGCCGATACAAGTATTATCGTTTCAGTAGCACATGTTCTATAACATTTGAAGATTGTCAGAAGAATCTACGCTCGATATAATCGTTTGTAGTTTATATGTCGTCTGTAGTGAGCTTCTGAAACTATTGAAACTATTATCAACTTTAGTGCTTCCCAGACATAATCAGTACCATGGTTTGTAGGTTATTTTTTTCTGTAACAACATAAAACTACAGACAATTTCCATTAAGTGGACACGTCACCTATATTAAACTCGGTGATACAAGTACTATCGTTTCAGTAGCACATGTTCTATAAAATTTGAAAATGGACAGAAGGATCTACATTCGATATAATCGTTTGTAGTTTATAAATTGTTAATAATCATTCAATCGAACTCTTGTTGAAAGGGGTATTACACTTTTGAAGATTATGTTACTTCCCTAAAGAATCAGCTGAAATTGGCGGTTATTTTTTTATGCTATCCACGATTTTGCATGGAAACAGTTGCCCCATAAAACATGTATAGTATATGTTTTAGTGTTCCTTGCTTTATGAAGCCTTATAAGCCTTAATTATTGACATAAGAGTTTAACAGTCACTACAACTATACGCGTTCTACTACAAACATTTTTATTATTTGTAGTTTCTGAGTTAGGGTCGTTTTTCCGACAACTTCGTTATTTTCGATTTTATCCGATATTTATTTACATGAATAGAGTAAAAAAAGTTCTTGTGGCTACAATAAACAATTTAACACTTATTTGATTCCTATTTTTCGTATTATTATCAATATTTACTGCTTTGAACAATATCTATTGTTTTCCTGCGTAATTACAGACACTATAAAAAATGAACTATATTACATTTATTGGCATCGTTTGTAGGCAAAAATAAGCAAAAAAATCGAGCATTCTTTAGCGCGGGTTCCAGCGTGATGGGGCGAAAACACAGCAATACTTTGTACCACAGTACTCCTTACCTTTGAACTCCAAAATCAGCTAAAAATAATTTCAATGAACCCACGATACAAAAGAGAAGTAGGTACTTGAAAATGGGGCGTGCTAGGCCATTTCTGTGAAAAGGTACCTACCTAAATGAAACGCAACAAGGGCATTCTCATCATTGTTACAAAAATCACGTCTACCTGTGCTATTGTTCAGAGACCCTATAATTATTGTGTCTATGAATTACAAATGGAAAGTGCATTATTATGTCTGTGTGAGATTTACAGTTAAAACATATCTGAGCTAAAAGCATTTGTCTGTTTACCGAGGCGAATCTAATCCCTGAACAGCCCACCATTGAGAGAGTAGAAATGTATTTTTTACAGTCTAACCACCCACGATGCACAACAGAAAATAGATTTACATTGAAAGATATACAGATTATATAGTTGTTTTTTTCGAATGAAAACAAATGTCTCTACGAGGTGTATAAATAAAGTAATGAAACTTGTGGCGCAGCGTTCGATTTGATAACATTGCTGTCTTCCCGTTTGAAGTGATGACAGGCCAACACCTGATGCGTCTTCAGCGCGAATTTGAACATAATTTTTCTAGTAACTTTATGACTTGAACGAATAAATGAATGAATAGTCACAACTTCGTGCAAAGGTACACTGTCAAGTTTTATTTCAGACTTGCGTACAGTGTAACGAAATCTTTTGCAAAACTTCAATAGGTCCATAGAAACAGTAATTTGTCAATATGAATTACAAATAGAAAGTGCATTATTATATCTGTGTGAGATTTACAGTTAAAACATACCTGAGCTAAAAGCATTTGTCTGTTTACCGAGGCGAATCTAATCCCTGAACAGCCCTCCATTGAGAGAGTAGAAATGTATTTTTTACAGTCCAACCACCCACGATGCACAACAGAAAATAGATTTACATTGAAAGATATACAGATCATATAGTTGTTTTTTTCGGAATAAAAACAAATATCTCTACGAGGTGTATAAATAAAGTAATGAAACTGGTGGCGCATTCATTGAACGAATGAATGAATGAATAGTGACAATTTCGTGCAAAGGTGCACTGTCAAGTTTTATTTCAGACTTACGTACAGTGTAACGAAATATTTTGCAAAACTTCAATAGGCCCATGGAAACAGGGATTTGTCAAAGGCATAGGTTTTCAGGTGGTTTAAGGCATTCTCAGAATATCGCGACTTGATTGAAGGTGAAGTTCGTAGCGGAATGCTACGGAAGGTGATGAAATGTCCACAGAATCCGGGATCATGTGTGTTCTAATCATCGTGGAAGAGTTGAGTTTGACTCACACAGCCGTTCATCAGATTGTGACCAATGAATTGGGGATGAAGAAAATCTGCACTAAAATGGTTCCGAAAAATCTCTCGCATGACTTTTTGGAGAGGATTGAAAATGATTTTTATTTTCTTTCTTATATTATAAATACCATATTTATTAGTGTAATTCATGCAGAATCCGCATATTCTCTATCTCCCTTTTCACAATATTAATTTATTTTAGGTAAATTTACTGGATTATATACAAAACTAGAAGATGTACAGTTAATAAACATCAATCAGATTAGGTAGTTTACATTGTTCCCGTGTTTAATAAGCATCAGAATGTCTGTTATGAGCCCTTAACTGATAATTCCGAATTTCTACCAGAACAAAGTTTTAATTGCATTTGTTGCAAACTGAATTTGATGCGGACGAGAATTCTAAAGGTTCTCGTGGAGAACAACAATTAATTTAAACCAAAAGTATGTGTATTGCATTCGACAGAATTTATTTAATTAAAGAATTATAAAAATTTGTTATCACACGACGCATTATAGATTGATTAGCTAGACATTCAACTAGGTATTTGTGTTATGTTGGTAAGAAAATATAAATTCTAGACAAAAACAAGAATAAATAAAATATAAAGAATTAATTGAGCGCGCTAGCGTTAGAAGTGGCTAAATACACAAAGAATGAGGAAAGACACGAACTTTCTATATGCAACTGAAGAACAAAAAAAAAATACAACACTACAAAAAATGGATTTTATTGGGTTAATTTCGTAACTCTTGCACACTACTTTCATCAAAAAGCCACGAGATTTAGTTTTAAAGTATCGCGCACTTTACGTCTCGATACAACTACAGTAAAGCTCACTTATAACATACAGGCTTATTACGTATCTATGGATATAACGTACCGAATAACCAAGTCTCGGCAGTATGAAGCATTCAATAGATACTTTATTTTCATAACGCATTCCGTTAAGTACTTTTGATAGAAAGTACCAAATTTCCTAGTCCGCGTATTAAAATAAGAGGTACTTTTTATTTTTAACACTAGAAAAAGAACAAAATCAAACCATAAATTTACTCGACCTTTCAATATCCAAACAAAATAATAAACTAGAATTTAATATCTATAGAAAACCCACATACACAGATATAACAATTACAAAACAATCAATCCACCTCATTACACATAAATATGCTGCATATAAGTCTATGATCCACCGAGCTTTCACAATTCCACTATCTGAAAATAATATAAAAATAGAACTGCAAAAAATAAAACTAATAGCACAAAATAGCGGTTTCAAAGAAAAAGAAATTAGTTACTTATAGTTATAAATAAAAAACGGAACATAATTAGCAAATAGCGTTTAAAACCACCCAGTCAACCACTAAATTAAATTTTAATGCCAAAGATAAAACATCAGCAAATACAAAATTCCAGATTTTGTTTTTGCGAAGTTGGAGCTGGAAAAGCTGGAGTTTATATGTTAAGTTGCAACGAGAGCAGTAGCTGCTATGTTGGACAAACCGGCAGAAATTTTCAAAACAGATACAAAGAATATAGAAACAACACTCTAATTTTGTGAACCATTTCATAGATATCGGACATATATTTCCCGAGATTACAAATTTAAAAATTTTACAAAAGCAAAAAATTAAACATTTTAGAAGCTATTGAAATTTATAAATATAATAAATATCCGTTTAGACACCTATTAAACGATCAGCCGGATCTAAGAAATTTCCCACTATTTAAAATATTGTAAAAATTAAACCCCAACAAAAGTATAAAATTAGGTACATAGAATAGAATAGGTAAACAGTTGTAAAACCTTAGTTTTAAAGTAGTGTTTGAGAATGTAAAGTCGTTTTACGAAACTAAAGTCACACAAATTTTGTTTAAAAATTAAAGTGATAGATAACAAAGTAAAAAATTGTTTTATTCCTTTTTTAAAAAAATTATTTTTATTTGGGTAACATGCATTGTGCGGTAGAACGGCAATAAATCAAATCAAATGACAAGCAGCCGCCTTTGGAGCGACCGCCAAACGCCACCGCGTTTTTTTTGCGATTAAGTCCAGCATTATTTACTTAGAGTTAAATAGCCTATTCCCCATAATTTTATTTAGCATCTTTAGTTTTCTTGTTGGTGTTGTGCTATTCGGAAAGCTTTAACAATGGATGACAAAAATTTCAATAATTCAGAAGATAGGAAGTGGTGCTAAACAAGTCGATATCTACACATCCAGGGCTTTGAAAAAGAGAACAGTGTTCACGATACTGAAAAACAAACATTAAATATTGCGATTCCGCGGAGTTTCGAAACAAGGTAAAAGAATTCGCAAACCTGTTCAAAAAACATCGATGAAGCATTACTTCAATGGCTTACGTATCAAAGAAGCATGGATACTACAATTACTGGACCCATTCTTTAGGCAAAGGTCGAAGAGTTTGAGAAAATGTTTAATGTTGCTGGATTTTTTTGCGATTCGGGTTGGTTACATTCAAAAAGCTACGAGTGTAAACCTGGAAAATGCGGTGGATTGGGTTAAATCAAGATTAGTTCCACATCTTAGAGACTATGATACCATCGATGTTTTTAACCTGGATGAACTTGGTTTGTTTTGCAAACTTGCTTCAGATCGTACAATAAGCTGTAAGGGGGAAACATGTATCGTGGGAAAACTATCAAAGGAAAGAATTACCGTTCCTGTGTGAGCAAACTTGATCGGAAATGACAAAACGCAAAGTTTTAGTTATTGGCAAATTTAAACTTGAAGAGATTTACCACTAAACACCAAAACACTTTTTTTGAACTGCTCGACGCACGTTTCGCTAACCATGTTAGCATCATCAGGAGATCATTTAATCTTAAGATTAAATCATCTCGCCCTTCTTTGCGAGTTCGATGAGGATGATGACTTGCCTCTCACCCAACTGTTTATTAAACAAGCTGAGGTGGACGAGCACAACTTATCTTTAAGTGTCTGGCTTACTAAGAATAATTTTAAGATGGAAAAATTGACTTTAAGTGTCTGGCTTGATGTAGATAACACTCTTGCGACAATATATATGCCTACCGACCAGGATATTACGGCGCAGATTGGTAGAGCTGAAAAACTTGAAAATGATTAAGATGAAGAAGTACCGTTAGAAGAAATGTTCCCAACGTTTCATGATGCCATAGCAAGGATAAAAAACTTAAAATGATTTTTAGAGGATAGAAACACTACAAAGATGGTATTTTGAGCGCAGCACTTGAAATAGAAATGTATCTACAACAAAATATTCTTGTAAATCGCTAAAAACAAATTCATATTACAGGCTCTTTTACAAAGTAGTTTTAAGTTTTTTTATGTAGGTACATACATATTTTTTTTTTAACCAACTTCTTATATAACATACCGATTATTAAGGTCCCCTCCAGTACGTTGTAACCGAATTTTACTGTATTTGTTTTTTAAGTTACAACTATTTTTGACATCTGGACAGAGCCTTCATTTAATCCATAACCTACGTGACTGGTGATTTGTTTAAACTTAAGAGCATTCATTTTTATTTATGCTGAATTAACATATTTTAAGATAAAGTTTTATTGATAATTTTTGTCACCAAGTATTAGTAAAATTTCCCCTTGATCTCTCATCGAAATCTATGTGTGTTATGTGTACGTGTGTTTTCAATTTATTGGTTTTCCTCTTTAAGACTTTTATTACTTATTTTTATGTATTTATTATTTTACTAAGTGCAGGCTATGTAAAAGTTTTATATCATTTTGTTTATTAAGCTAGAAATTCTAGCATCTTTTGTAATTGTTAAAAATTTTGGGGGTGATTTCATAAAACGGTTACATTTATCGAGCAAAGAATTTGCATTAAGTTTATATATGCAAAAAAAATGTTTACAAGGGGTAATATTTTGGGTTTTATCTAACATCAAGTATCTTGTACCTTTGAGTAATGACCGATAAAATATTAGAAACATTGTTGGCAATACTGGAATAACATTTTAATTATTCTTCTTTGTATTGTGGTGTTATAGCCCGTCGGTGAGTCTTGATCTCCTTCAAACTTCGTCTCCAACCAGACCAATTTACAGCATCCCTTTGCCAGTTTTTGATTTAGAGTAGTTCTTCTGCATCTCTTCTTTGGTCTGTCTTTTTTTTGTTACCCCCTATTCGTTCATCCATGATATTCCTAGATATTTGGGTTTTTGGAATTCCCCCCAGATGTCCCACCCATCTGAGTCTAGGAACCCTCACATAGTCATTATTGATTAATTCTGAAAAACAATTAGGTTTTTCGCGTGTGCCTTCTCGTCTGGTTTTGAAAACACTGTTGTTTTTAAACATTGTCTTGTTGAAGTTGCTGAAAAAAATAGTTCCTTTGGATGATGACATTCTAAAATTCTTATGATTCTTATTATGTAAGCCACTATAAATCCCATCATTCTTCATCGATGGCTCCTATCGAGTTGACAGCCATCCTCGCTAATGAAAAATACACTATAAACAAAAGAGGATATAAGAAAAATCACTCTCAACCCTCTCATCTTAAAACCGATAAGATGCTATGAAATAACTTTTTTTATATTAATGGTCTTAAATAACATCGACTACCTTTATATTATATCGTGATGGTTCCTTTGAACTTTCTCCCTGTCAAATATCTGCGAATTTATTCCGCTCATTACTTTAAATTAAATTTTAAAAGTTCCAGAGTTAACTCCGGATCCGCATTAACCGGTAACAAGACGTTTTATGGAGATCCTTTGATTCGGAATGTGTCCCGGAAACTTTCGTTACGGTTCTTGAAGATGTAATTACAAATTTTTCTTTTTTTTGAGAAAGTTTGGTTTTAAATATTTAGTTTCTCATTGTTCTCGTAAAAGTTTAATCAAAGAACGAAACCAGAATTTAATAACGTCATTAGCAAAGTTTATACAATCGATTTAAGTCGTTAAAAATTATAATCAAATAATATTTGTGGAAAAACGAAATTTTGTAATCGAGAGCATTTTGAAGTAAAGCGTGTTTCTTTTAGTAAGTCCGAATTTCCGATAGGGGTCGCTGTTAAACGAACTGCGAGTTTGCGCGCCTCTAGTGTCAAAAATATTTAGTATACTCTGGTAAATCATCATGGAACGTTTAACATCAGCAGAGCAACGTTTGCAAATTTTCGAAATTGATTATCAACATCAGTAAACTCGAAGAGATTTACCACTAAACACCAAATCACTTTTTGAAAACTTCTTAACGCACGTTTCGCTAACCATGTTAGCATCATTACGAGATGATTTAAGCTAATTCTAAAATCTAAACTATGTTCTATTTATATGATAACCCTACCTAATGAAGCGTGTAAAAATCATGACCGCGAAGTTTACTGAGTCTTACATTAATGATTGAAAAAGTTGACTGAACGGAATAGGTTTTTTATCTCGGTTCTTACATTTTTCTATTTGAATGCGTTCATATGCATCCAAAGCCCTATTGTTATTTACACTTTTTACCACTCTTAAATTTCTAATATCTATGTTGTGGTCATGATAAACGGTAGTACTCCAGATTTCGTCGTTCTCCGCGATATCTTCTTACACGAGCACATGAGTGGTGATCACCTATACAGAAGCGGGACTCGTCACTAAAAACAACACGATTCCATTCCGCATTCCACTGATGTCTTTCTCTTCAGCACTCCAGCCGTTGACTCCGATGTTCCGCCGTTAAAGGTAAATCCAGATATGGTCTGTAAGAAACGAGCCCTAAATATCTGATTCTGGGATAGATTACTCGTATTCCAATTAATCTTCCATGCTCTTTGTACCACTAATTAGCAATTGACCTTGAAGTTGAAAAACGGTCTCTTATGTCCAAAAGCCGAAGACGGCGCTCCTGGAGTTCTGTCGTGGCGTTCTATCGTAGATGTTGTCGACCTTCTTTGGCCCACACTCGCCATATTCACAACATTGTGTGAACAGTCCTATTCATTCTTCTTCCAATTTCTCGTAAGGATAATCCGGCCTCTTAAACCTACAATGTGGCCCTTCTTAAATTGCGGGAACTAGCGAAAATTTATATGTGATAACTTTTTTAAAGAAATTAAATTGCCGTAAAACAAATCACTGTCAGATCGTAAAAGTTACTCAAATGATGTATCTTTAAGGGGTTACACCACCTTGGCGCTCGGAAAAATAAGTATATTTTTTTTTTGACGCAGTTATTAAATATATAAAATAACTTTCACTTTACACATATGCATAGTATTTTCATGAATAATTTGAAATAATAACGAATAAAAATAATTAAAAAAGGACGGAGATATGACCCATTAAGGGGGTCCTACCTCTTTTGAAAATCCTTGCTGATGGTGTAACTATTTTCTCTGTCAGGCAAAAATAGAAAATATTTTTTCTTATTTAGAAAGGTAATAGCTAAGACGAAGCATTGGATTTTTATATGTTACTTTTTCTATGTCACTTAGTATATCTTCAGAACGCTTTGAGATTTCTTAATGAAATTTTATACACAAATATTGGAAAATGTTTGCCACTTTTTAGGTATATTTTCATTTTTTTTTCTTGTCGCATATTTGAAATCTAAGGCTAACTTGAGTTTTTTGTAGCAATTAGCTTTAAATCGTAATATGTATAGACGCTCAGTTCAAACAATATTTTTATCCTTACAAAATACAATTACTAGAAGAATTATGTGAAGATGATTTTGATCGAAGAGTTGAGTTTTGCAAAGTTGTGATGGAAAAAAATATGCACGGAAACCTTACCATTGTCTACTATATCAATTAAAACGTCGTCATTAGTTTTTGTTTTTTGTCTTCCTAATTTTTAACTACTTTTACTACCTGTATCATAGAATCTTTTCACCGTTTTTGAAACTATTCGGATGTACTTTATTAAATATTCGACAAACTTCAGCATAAGCGCGTTTTCTGTCACCGTATCCAACAATTGTTTGTATTTCAATTCTTTTTATTTCAGTTAAATACATATTAATTCCATATAAAAATTGAAATTCGCAAATTTACGTTAACAGTTGTCAAGGGTAATCAAATACATTGATTGTTTGCTAGCCTACTAAATGAAAAATATATTAACCAAGAGTGGCACCAGAGCCTCGAATTCAAGCTACAAAAATATCTACCCCAACAATGAGCCAAATTCTTCATTCATACATCACTGACCGTCACTTTAGGGTCAAGCATGGTGAAGAAATATTCAGACCTTAAAAAGATATTTGCTGGAGTGCCACAAGGCAGCGTTTTCGGACCTGTTCTTTGTTTGCTGTACATCAGCGTTATCCCGCAGAGCTGGAGTAGTGACGGCAACATTCGCCGATGATACTGCTTTACTCGCTACTGGAAATGAAATTAATTCAGTTACAAACAAACTCCAAACAGCTGTCAACTACGTCACTAATCAATAACAGGAAATATAACTATATACCAGTGATAGTTTCCATTTTTTTCTTATGGTAAACATGTTACGTTTCGCGCCAAATAAAGAGCCTTTGCGCTACATACAGCTTTTCTTGTTCAACGAAAAGAAAAACGCGAGTAAAAGCCGTCGTATAATTGTGGAAACTTGCGATGATAATGTCCCAACGCAAGACGCTTGTGGGCGTTGGTTTAGATGGGTCAAAAGTGGTGATTTCGATTTGAAAGACAAAGAACGCCCAGGTCAACCGAAAAATTTGTAGGTGCCGAATTGCAAGCGTTGTTGGAAGAAGATGATATGACATAAACTCAACAACAAATGGCAGAGAGGTTAAAAGTTGGTCGCCGAATCATTTGTGATTAGTCTGTATACCATGGAAAAGATTCAGAAAAATGGGTACCATATTAACTGAACGACAGACAGCTGGAAAAGCAAAAAACGGTTTTCAAAGTTTTGCTTTCTCGATATCAAAGAAATATTTTTGCATCGAATCGTGACTGGAGACGAAAAATGGATATATTTCGAAAACCCAAAATCGCAGAAAATTGTGAGTTGACCCAGAAGACAATGTGCTGTGCATTTGGTGAGATCAGACGGGTGTCTGTACCGTTCACTACCATGCATTGATCGAAAAGCTACCGAAGAGATGGCGCTGTACACCTGCGATATCCCGCAGAGCATTGGAGTAGTGACGGCAACATTCGCCGATGATACTGCTTTACTCGCTATTGGAAATGAAATTCATTCAGTTACAAACAAACTCCAAACAGCTGTCAACAATGTCACCAATTCGACAAAGAAATGACACATTAAATTAAATTAGGCGAAGTCGACCCATGTCAATTTCACCAACAGGAAATATAACTAAATACCAGTGACAGTCAATCAGAAAATAATCCCAAATACCAATGAAGCAATGTATCTGATATCTTCATATCTTCATATCTTCATATGAAGAAGAAACGTGAGCAACTGGATATCAAATTGAGAAAAAATGTATTGGCTACCTGGGCACCACTCTGTGTTATCAATACATAATAAACTGCTTCAATCTAATATAAAAGTAATTCAGACGTTCCAAAATAAAGTACTTCGCAGTATTGTCAATGCCCCGTGGTACATCCGAGATGAAGACATCCATCGAGACAAAAAAAGTGTCTATGGTCGAAGATGAGATCAAGGGGTTTGCAAGCAAACACCAGAAGAGGCTAGAAAGCCATGAAAATGTCGAAGTTAACTTGTTACTCGACAACAACGGACTTATTCGGCGGCTGAAGAGACTGAAACGGTTCGAATTAGTATAGTGTTAATGAAGGGTGTCTGGAATTTATTCTATGTGTGTGTCAATCACATGAAAAGAGTGATTAGTATATTGTGGAGCACGCCGCTGGACATCTATTTACCAACTAAAATAAAGATAAGTTTTAGTTATAGGTTAGATAATAAAAAAATATTGTTAGTTAGATAGATTTAATCTAGTCACAAGTTGTAATGTCTATACGACATAATTAGAAAATTTAAAAAAAAAACAGATTTAAAACGTTGAATTTAAAAAAAATACTCTTTCCAACAATGCCAAATTCAAGTACTATTGTCATTAAAAAACTCAAGTTACCCTTGGATTTCAAATACACGACAAGAAAAAAAAGTGAAAACATACTCAAAAAGTGGCAAATATTTCCTGATCTTTGTGTATAAAAAATCATTAAGAAATCTCAAAGCGTTCTCGAGATATTTGACCGTTTCCATACATAATAGCAACCCAGTATACAAAGTTATACACTGAACCCTGATAATTTTTTTTTACTTATTTTCATATACACAATATTATAAAATAATTTTGAGTTTTCTTTATGAAGAAATTCTCTCGACAAAAACAAATAAAGGTTTTTTCTCGCTTATTAAACATGTAATAAATTTATAATGCCTTAAGAGAGGAACGAAGAAAAAAATCTTAAATTCTGAATAAATATCTTACATTTGTGAGATTAATGAGGTTGTTTCTTTTCAAGATTAAGGATTTCATTTTATTCGCTAAGATTATACTTAATTAAAAAAAAAACTTTGTTCTGGATTTATTGGATTGTATTAAGTATTATGAATGTTTTTGATAAATTTGATAAAAGTATACAAGAAGTTGAAAGAAGAAAGATGTCCATGAAGTAACTAGAATTGGGCATTTAAATAAATTTTTTTGTCTTAAATGAAAAGATCATATATAGGTTTTATAACACAACTATTTTTTTTCCTTATAATTAAAAAGTTATATCAAATTGAAAAAAAAACCTAGTTCCGCCGACAGTTTCCGAAAAAAACCCAAACGTATGTGACCTCACAATCTAACGAAGACCAGTATCGCCAATATCCGGTCGGTTCGGAACAATTCGGAAGTTACACTGAAATCTTTCGCGCTCTTTCCGAAAAGAATCGGAGTCGCGGGCAAATGAACCAATTTATCGATCTTAGTCATTGTTCTATAGGTTTAACCTATATCACTGACTGCATTTGTTGGTTTGCGATCGATTTGAAAATATACTTGCTTTTAATTGTTAATTCGGTGGTGTTTCCGACGTTATATTCATATATCTTTACATAAGATATGGAGGCTCAAAAGGTAAGTTTAAAATGAAATATAGATTAGTGTTCCTTTTGTTTTTTCTGTCATTTGTTTTTATAACTTTTATTTATATTATTTAATTCATGTAGCGAAATAAATTAAGGTGCCAAATTTATAAGAAGGAATAGCAACACAACCGAGGGTAGTAACAATGAGAAAACCCTACAGGATAGTTTATTTTGTAGGATATGAATAATAATATTCAACAAAGAGCGAATTGACAAGAATAAAATTCGACTACCAATTTGGAAAGTAATCGTATATGAAAAGTTTTATACTTATGAAAATTTTACAGGATAATTTCATTTGTATATGGTAGAAGAGTACAGAAATTTGTGTGATCAGTTTGATGAACATCAACTAGTTAAATTAAGAACTGGCAAAGGAGTTTTCCATGGAATCAAAACAAACATCTGAAGGAGTATGCAAAAAAAGAGAAATAGAAAAGCAAACATACTATCCAAACAAAAACTAAAGAAAATGGTATATTTCTATTCTAAATAAAACAAAACAGTTAAAATAATTAGTGTTTTTCAGGATTTTGGTACATTTTAATCTGTTATTTGAACATATTCATTTGATAGGGTATGTTTAAACGTAGGTTAGAAATTTATTATACGCATTGATGACTGTTGGTACGCTGACAGTGGTTCCAAGATATGTGGTACATAGTGGTTTTCTAGTGAGTAGACCTTAACAGGAAAATCCCACACTTCGACTATAAAAGTTTTCCACTAAAAAAAAATGGTTTAGGTGCCTTCTCTTATTTGAGAAATCTCTGGCTGGTTATGCATTAGAGTCAGTTAACTGTTGGATTTATTTATATTTGCAAATATTATTATCAATGTGGTGGTTTGTAAAGTATGTAAGGCGAAAAATCGCCATCATTCTAAAAATATTGAAAACCTTAATATAATTAAAGCAATAATATTTTTTTAAAGCCATTTTTAATTAAAGCAATAATGTAACATGGGTGTTTTTGAAAATATTGTTAATATAGTTTAGTGTGGTAGTTTAAAGAATCGATGTGGTTTTAAAAGTATTCCAAACTTCAATGAAAAGAATCAAACTATTATTAAAAAAAATATGCATATTTTAAATTTTGGATAGTGATTGTTTTTCTTCTGAATTGATTATTAATGTAGTTTACATATTATCATCTACTGTTTACTACTGTTAATTAGACTGCCTTCGGTTAGTTCTGGTATAAAGTTATCACAATCTAAGGTTTTAAAAGGCAAACGAATTGCTGCTCTGCGTATTCAGATAGAACGCGTCATTGAAAGAATATGAGAGTTTAATTTTCTCAAACCTCACGCAGTTATTAATCATAATATGTTGCCTTATTCAGACTATATTGTTATCATTGCTGTAGCATTAGTGAATTTACAATCACCTATAATATCAATATAAATGTATTAATATTAATTTGAAAAAATTAATAACTAATTATCTCAGTCACCGTTTTCTAAGGATAGATTCTCAGTCACCATTCTCAGTCACCGCTTCCTAAGGATAGATGATGTATTCTTACTGCTAATTAAAATTATTTATCGTTGATTAATCCCCTTTTCGATAAAAATGAATAACATTCAGTAAACGAAATAGTGTCGCCTGGGTAAACTCTTGTCCTTCCACAACCAAAACAAACACAATCCATTAAAATTTAATTTGATGTGTTAACGGCAGGTTTAATTTGAAGCCGTCGTATCAACTGGAATACGAACCTAAAATAATTTACCTTCGCCTCGGTCGAATTAAGTTTACTATCCGATCTAGTTTCCGTATTTTAATCATGATTACGATCCTTGCTTTACGACTTAATTGTGGAACGAGATTTCGTTACAACCTTACATGTGGAAAATGTTTTTATTGCTCTGAATGTCGTTACAGTTCCTCATACAGATTGCCCAGAAAGAACTGGAACTTCGTACCAAGTATTTCAAATGGATCTGACGTTCTAGTCTCTGGTCATATAGCTATCATCAGTCATGCTCGAGCTGGATCTTTAATCACGAAACCCACGTGACCTGCAAATGTGGACAATCAACACGACAAGCTGGTAATGATAATGAAAAGCACTGATTTTCTTAAACTACGACATACGTTCATTGTTTTCATAAATAATCTTTTTCTTTGAATTGTATACACATCTCGACGTATCGGCGTCCACTTTGAAGTCATCTTCAAGAGAATCTAGTTGATTTGCTCCGAGGTCTCAATCTGCCTACTCCCCAAAGTTCACAACTAGAAAAGAACGTGGACGGGGCGACCTCTGTATTAATAAGTGTAGTTGTGGGTGGGGCGGGGGTGAGACGGGAGGTGGACGTTTGACTGGAAGGGTTTCGGATGGGCAATTTGGAAATAAGCGGTTTCCATGTATTTGGAACTCTAAGACCGTCGTATCTCTTGTTTAAGCAGTCTGGACCTTTTTCTATCTCAATTGCTTCACGAATTATGCGGGATTTGTAGGAATATATAGGTGCGATTACTTTAGCCTTGTCGAAATCTATTTTGTTACCCGTTTGGATATGATGTTCTGCTAAAGTCGAGGAGAGATCCGATTTTCGGACGGCGAGAGAATGCTCGTATATGCAATTTTGGATATGTCTATTAGTTTGGCCGATATATGATTAGGAGCAGCCAGAACAAGGATCTCATAGACACCATGTGACTCTTGTGGAATATTAACCTTCACTGGTCTTAGGAAACTGGATATATTTCTTTCTGTTGTAAATATCGCTTCTATATTACGGGATCTGAATACGTGGCAAATTTTATCAGTAACTCCCTTGTAGGGCAGAAGAACTTTGGGGTTTTGGGACAATTCTCTAGTAGATTGGTTGGTATTACCAGTTGCCTGAACTTTATTAATATACCTTTTTATTTGACGCATGACATAGCCGTTTTGAATAAGTGCCATTTCTAGGGAGTTAAGTTCTGTTTGCCTATGTTCCCTATCCGACAATCTCGTGACTAGAGGTTTGACTACCGAATTTAATTGGGATGGATGATGATGTGAGTGTGGGTGGGTTTACGATAGACTGAATAGGAGAAGTTTTGGTATGGCCTTTTTGATATTAGAACGTCAAGAAAAGGGGGAGCATAATTATTTTCAGTCTCCATTGTAAATTGGACCTGGGGATGTATACTGTGCAAATGCGAAAGAAAGAGATTTAAAAATGGTGGTCGGTGTGGCCAATTGACGAAGGTATCATCTACATATTGGAACCAGCACGTAAGTTTCAACGTACTGGTGTTAATGGCTTGAGATTCATAGTGTTCCATAAAAATATTGACTATGACCGGAGAAAGAGGGAGAGCTCCATGAAATTATTTAAAGAATTTCTTTTTGAAGATGAAATATATATTGGGCCTGCAATTTGGAATATCCGTTGAAGAAGTTATAGAAGTTGATGTGTGGTGTTTGTTTTTTAGAGTGCGTAGAATTTCTGGAAGGAAAATGTTTGTAAATAACGAGACAATATCAAAACTAACAAAAAGTCACTTTCGGATATACTGTGCCTTTGAAAAAGCTCAATGAAATGAGAGGAATTTCTGATGTATATTATTATTTATACATATATATATATATATATATATATATATATATATATATATATATATATATATATATATATATATATATATATATATAAATTTAAAAAATCTTGAAGAGGAAACCAATAAATTTAAAACATACGGTCTACAGATCTTGAGAAAATTTTATTAATATTTTTGATGACATATAAGGGTAAACCGTAACAGTGGTCGGCCAGTCGAAAATGATTGGCCATATTTAAAAAAAACTATATAGTTATATGTAAATATTTTAGTGACTTTTTATCTTTTTTTATTCGAGAGCATTCTATATTCTATTCTGAAGTGGTACAATTGGTAATTTTATAATTCTTCAATGTTTTATGCGTATGTTTGATGAATGAAATAATAAGGATGAAATTCTTGAAAAATTTTGCCATTATTTGCAAAAATCTACTAGAGGAGACCTAACTAGTCCTAGATTTTTCGATGGTTAAATGACGCTTATAGTGTCGATTTTTAACATTCATAAATCAATAAAGTTTTAAATTATGCAAAAAAAATAGTTTTACTAAAATAACGTACATATTATAAAAAATGTAATTGGCCAAGAAATTAATGGTACAACGGTATCAAACACTGATTGGCTATATGTGTGTGTGTAACAGACGAAATTGATAGTGATATTATCGATTAATTAAAATTAAATAATGTAATTATAGAAATAAATGAATCTGATCATAACACAATTGAAAATTTATATACGTTCTGTAATAACAAAGTTACAAGCGAAACTGGAGATAATACTATTGATACAATAGAACTATATGATGATATAGTTTACAAAACCAAAAACGATATGATTTATAATTTAGAAGATAGTTTTATGATACAAGATGAATCTCAATTTTTTTAAAGCTTTTTATGAGGCTTCTAGATGTTAACTTCTTTTAGACGTGTAAAACTAACTGTATCATTACTTTTTTATTATAGTAGCATATAGAGGCAATAAATTTATTTGTACATCTGATGTAAGTTTTTCTTTTATTGAGCCTTAATCATCAAAATTTCTTTTTTTTTAGTACACAGCATTTTCACGTGTTTATAGATTTTTCTTACATTATTTTTCTTGCCTTTCAGCACCTGTAAAAGGTGAATAGAAAGACATCATTACTTTCCCTGCTTTTCTCGTCGCTTTCAAATCATGTATTCGAAATATTCACCTTTTTACGGCCCGTTCGGCTTTAGATTTTTAACAAGCAAAGTCAGGCATTTCCTTTATTTAAATCTGGATTTTTCAGGTTTTTGTCAGATGAATCCTGGACGGATTTTAAGAACCGTCAATATCGTCAATAAAGCGTGGGTTAAAACATTGTTTTGTTCGAGAAAATATATTTTCGACAACATTATTATGTGTACATTAATAAAATATTTGCTTCTAGATAACATCCTCCTTCATACATATTATAAATAAGTAAATAATTTTTCACATACTCCACGTGGATGCTCTGCCCGTTTCTTTAGTCGATACTGTAATATCAGCAAGGTCTCTGGTCATATGATCGTTATTAATCCTGCTCGAACTGAATCTTTAATCCCGAAATCCACGTGGCCTACGAATGTGAATAACTAACCCGACAAGTTGGTAATAATTGACACCAAATCATAATTTTTCTTAAACTACAACATATATTTTTCGTTTTTTTTTTTAATTCTTATAACTAATTTTTTTCTTTGAATTCGGGTTTTGAAAAAAAAATTTCATAAATGGAAAGGTCACATATAAGTTTTATAACAAAATTATTTTTAGTTTTTTTTCTTTATAATTAAAAAGTTATATCAAATTGAAAATAAATTTTTAAACCTAGAACCGACGACAGACCGACAGTTCCCGAAAAAACCCGAGCGAATGTGACGTCACAATGTTTATTTTCCCCTCAACATGACAAAAGGCTGATAAGAGTGTTTTATTTTTCAATCAACTTATTCTTGTTATTATCATCAATGTATTGATAAATCTATTGAAAATGTCAAATTTAATTAGCTATCGTGCCTGTTTCGTACAATTTTGTACAAATACTACAAAAACAAATCCCGGAAAAATCTGCCACAAGATGTTAAACATCGAAATCAATGATTCCAATCAGCACGACATATTAATCCTAAAACATCAAATTTTTACAACCACCTCTCAGCAAATATGTACAAAAGATTATTATTTATAACATTATATCAATTTTTTTATGATTGAGTATTTATTACCTGCTGAAGTTACACAATCGTGACAATGAGTGTCTTGAACTTTTCTTAGTTTTTCATTAATTATTAAAGTAACTGTATAAGTTATGCATAGAACTTTATGTTCTCGACATACAATTCCTTTCACCGTGCAAATACAATTTTTTACTATTAAATTAAACATAACCTATAGGCTTTCTTTTGCCCTACCCTAGCACAAGTATTACTCCATTTTTGACACAAACCGAGTTAGCGGTCATTTTATGATACACACAAACATCCATGCCTGCAACAGAATTGGAACCCGAGACCCTTCGGTTGCCAAGCGAGTAGCTAACCCACTAGACCACCTCGGTACACTGTAACTCGCGTGATACCCAACAAATAATTTAATTATATTTAATAGACATATTTTGTTTTTCATTTACATTTACATTATTATTTTTGTTTAATCTCAAATTGATGCTAACTAACATCTTTAGCATTTCGAATTTCAGCTGAATTGAACCGAATGTTATTTTTGAGAAAATCTGTGACCATAAAAAATAGCAACACAGGTATACTATTAACACTGGTTTTTATAAACTCATTGCACTAAACTTCAATAATGTTGAGAGTATATACACAAGTAGAAGCCGTTGGCAATACTTACGTGAAAACACTTTAACATAATGACATCACAAACATGGCAGCTATACAAATTTTATACATATTAATTTATTTATAATTAATTGCAAACAATTTTTCAAAAGTTTTTCGCATCGATTACCAATATTATTTATGATAAAGTTTTAAAATAAAGCAAACAATAATTATTTTTAATTCAAAAACCTAATTATAATCAAAATTTCGTACTAATAACGAAATAAACATAAGATTTGACCAGTTCTACATTATTTTGGAAATCCAATCCATTATTTCCAACTTTATTTCCTATTTCTTTCCACATTTCTTGCAAAATATGTACATTTTAACTGCATTTTAATGCAACCATTTTAACTAGTGCTTTCGCTTTTCCATAAGCCTAAATAAGGCGCGTGGCTATAAGGGAATTACGTCTAATGTGAACGTACCCTAAATGTTAACGAAATTTTCTAAAAACATTTTTTTACAGAACGCCTATTTTTATAAAATAATTCAACAATTTTAACGCGTTGTTGTATTGTGTACGACTCCAGTTTTATAAGTGTCGTACTTCTTTTGAAATGAGTCTAGACCTAGATAAATTCACAGCGCCATCTGTAGTTTATTTAAGAATTTAAAAAAGGCTCAATTTGACCCGTTACTTTATTCTCAAGGGATATATGGCATGCTCGAGGATATAGTAAAAAATCAGATACTTTTTAAATGAAATATATAGTTTTTGATTGAAAATCGCTTTAATTTTTAACGCAGTTTCCTTTAAGCTCGATATTCGTCGCCCAGCCATTTTTCTAACTATTCTGTACCTTTCAAAAAGTACCATTTACCATTAAATTAATAAAAGTACCTTTTTTTTTTTTTATTTTTAAAAGTATCTTTTTTGTACCTTTTCAAATAATTTTAAAATTCTGTAAAATATTCTTCTCTTTTACCGACGATCTATTCCTTAAAAGTAAATTTCATTCTAGCTAGCTATGTTTGGAAAGAAAAAGAAGTCGGGAGGGTTTAAGTCTGGAGAATAAGGTGGATTCACATTTTGTAACGCAAATTAATCAATTTTGCTGTCGAAATGGCGGATGGGTGGATGGGCGGTTGTATTTTTTCATCGATAAATAGAGCGATTTTTTATCAGTTTTTCATTAAATTTGACCGATAATGTAACAAATATATTATCCCTTGATTGTGTTTCCTTTCTCCAAATAGCCGGAATTGCCAAATAGCTTGGAATAGCATATAATGCCTTGCGAATCCGAGAAAACAGTCACTATGATGGCCTTTCCGGTCAATGGAAGAGTCTTCCCCTTTTTCGGTGCCCATTCGCTAGGTAATAATCTTAATAGCATACAAAGCCAGCAATCATTGGTCGGTCATTCGTACAAATATTCGAATTAGACCCAACTCTTAAAGAATTTTATATTATAAAAGACAGCTATCTTTTATTCAAAAATACATTCAAAATGTACAGAGATTACAAAAAAGAATATCATAATTCTTATATGACAATAGATAGTATTGAATTAAAAATTAAAGAACAAATTAATCAGATATTTCCTTCTAAAACAAGAAACAAAAGAGCAATTATTAATGGTTTAGGTTCCATTATAAAAAGTATTACAGGCAATTTTGGATGCTGAAGATGAACAACAAATTGACGTTAGTATCAATATACTAAAAGAAAACCAGAACAATGTCAAAATCATTCTTGCAAACAGATGTCAATCCTGAATGAATCAATTCAAAACTTCAAAGAAATTTTAAAGAATATTTCACATAATCAAAATATTCTCAACTTACGATTGAAAGAAACTATAAATTTAGTAAAAGAAATAGAACTAAAACAATTATCACAAACAGCCGCTTTGAAAATGCACATGACATTATTCCAAATATCTTTGTTCTATCAAAATATCAAAGTTGCTATATCATTCACAAAACTAAGAACATTTCATAATGCAATTGTTAAACTTGAGATTTTCTTAAAATAAATACAAGTAATTAATGAAGAATTAATCAATGAAAAATTCCCTTTTAATCCAACTTTAATAAATATCTTAGACTTTGAAAATATTTTGGAAATCAAGAGTTACACAAAAGAAAATAATATCATATTTATTATTGAAACACCTCTTGTAGAAAACAATTTATTCGACCTATATAAACTTTTTACTCTACCTGTATTTAAGGGACTATATTGTCAAATTATTGTACCTTCTTATAATTATGTAATTCTAAATGAAAACCATTTTGGTTATTTTAATAACAATTGTAAAGAAATGAATGACAAATTGTATCTGCAACAATATCTATACACAAAAGATAAATGAAAATGTTCGTTGTTAGATTCAACTTCTCAATTACTAAAATAACATAACTAATTGCAAACCGATTAATATCGATATAGATTTTGATGTCCACCCAATAGATAAGAATAAATGGATAGTAATAACAAAGAATGAACTTAAAGGAACCGAAAGTTGTAAACCCTAGAAAAAGGACCTATACTCAAAGGAACCTACTTAATTGAACTCAGTCAATACTGTCAATTAAGAATAAAATATATTGTCTTAAAGAATCATTTGATTACAAATAGGAAATTCCAAAAACTTCCTTTGCCCATTGTTGCAATGAAAAATATATCCCTAAATGTAAAACCACTATACAACAAAGTGAAATTGTTCAATGTACAAGACATTCATATCGAAAAACTTAACGATATTCAAAATGAATTAAATATTCAAAAAGAAAATTTGAAACTACTTATCAATCCTATACAGTACAAACGTATCAGCATTTGGACAATTTTACTCTATGTAATCATAACAATCATACTGACGATCCTTTGTAAAAGCTTATTATGACCAAAGATTACAAAGTTGAAGGTTAAACAAAACAATGATGAAATTCACATCTAGGCCATAATTCACATGACTTCCCACCCACAGATTTCTAAGGATTCCACTTAAAAAAGCCAGCTTTGGAAAAGTACTTAATATAATCAAAAATATCACAAAGAATAATGGATATTAGCCCAACGTTATACGTTATCCGTAAAATAAGGTCTCCAATGTTTGTTCACAAAGAAAATCACATTTATTTACAATGAATTATACATCGAAAACCTTCTGCTATTTTTCTGCGTAGCCCCCATTGCGATCGATGCATTTTTTCAGACAGAGTAGGATTTTTCGTATACTCGTGTCATAAAACTTTCCCGAGCAATGCACATCGGTCAAATCCGCCCGTCCGAAAACCGGATCTCTCCTCAACTCTAGCAGAACATCATATCTAAAGGGATCACAAAATAGATTTCGACAAAGACAAAGTAATCGCACCTATATATTTCTATAAACCCCGCATAATTCGTGAAGCAACTAAGATCGAAAAACGCCCGGACTACTTAAACAAGAAGGACGGCAGTCTTAGAATTTCAAATACCTGGAAACCTCTTATTTCCAAATTGCCCATCCGAAACCCAATCCAATCAAACGTCCACTTCCCGTCTCACCTCCACCCCTCAACCAAGCGCTCCACCCACAACCTTACCTATTAATACAGCGGTGGCGTCGACCACGTTCGTTTCTAGTTGTGAACTCTGGGGAGTAGGCAGATTGAGGCCTCGGAGTAAATCAACTAAATTCTCTTGATAATGGCTTCAAAGTGGAAATCGAAAAGTCGAGATTTTACAAATCTAAAACGGTGTTCTACCCGAGAACCTAGTAATTTTAACATTCCCGACGGTGGAAGTCTTTCTGAACACACACTTATTCAGCCATTATCGATCCACTGCAGGATGAAGGCCTCCCCAGCACGCTTCCAACTTACACGGTCCTAAGCTTTCCTCTGCCGTTCGGGTCCACTATACTTGATGATGTCATCCGTCCATCGTTTTTTCGGCCTTCTTCGCGGGCGTTTATGATCAGACGGTACCCATTCTAGAGTTGCTTTGGTCCATCTGTCGTCGCATCGTCTCGCTATATGACCTGCCCACTTCAATTTCAATTATTTATTTCGCCTTTCCAATGATGTCACATACCTTCGTTTGATCTCTGATCCATATGCAGGTTTTTCTGTCCCGCTTTGTAATGCCAAGCATACACCTTTCCATTCCCCTCTGTGTTCAACCCGAAGCTTTTGAACTGACTGTGATGTGAGTGTCCATGTTTCACTTCCATATGTCAAAACATATATATATATATATATATATATATATATATATATATATATATATATATATATATATATATATATATATATGTTAAATCACTTGGAAATTTCCAAAATTAAAAAATCTTATACGATAGTAAAAAGCTAACAAAAACCCAGTTAACCTTCGAAAATACTCCAATTATTGAAACTGTCATAAATTTAACGAGACAAAAACAACCGACTTTTAGTTTAGTTTATACATAACTATCTTTGAGAATGGTCGCGAGGCCGAAACATATCAGATAATATCTTGAATATATTGAGAAACAAATACCAAGTGTTTTAATTATCACACTTTTTCTCGAAATGTAATTACCAATGCGATCGCACCGACATCTATCGGATAAACATTTGACTTTTCACTCTATCCTTGTAAGTAATAGATTATACGATGTGTCGCCCTGACATTTTTAAAAACAGTGAACGGATTTGTTTATTTTGAAGAATATAAATTATAAAAGATTTTTCCTTGATGGCATCAGGACAAAATACTTGAAAGTAAACAATGTTAAAGCTCCTGTATCTAGTAGCAAAATTTATCATTCACAATATCAGTCATAAATTAGGTTTTCGAATAAATCTAAGTCGTGAAACATGACCTGACATCTACCAGTGGAAATTATGACGCCATAAACATGATATTATTCGAAATAAACAGATGTAGGACATCAACTAATAAATTATGAGAAAGTACGACACGAAAAAAATTGTTATTAAGCTAAGTAAAACTGACGAAAAACATTATCGAAATTACATTATGGTTCAGCAGTTTTAATAACTTAAACTTTGTTGACAGAAAAATAATTAAATGTAATTTTTCAGCCCACACATTTTTTGATAAAATGTTTACGATAAAAAAGGCACAATATGCATATCAGGTATCCTTTTTGATTGTTTTGTTCATACGTTAAATACAGGTGACAAAAAATTAATCAAAACAAAACCTACACCCACATATTTTTTGATAAAACTTTTTTAACAAGGGAGCTATTACGATCACTGCTTTTAACGAGTGTTTTGTACCTTTTTTAGTAAAATATCACCCATAATGAGAATTATTAGAGTTAAGCTTGGTCTTTTTAAACAGTGTGTGATAATTTTTTAACTAAGTCTCTCTCCCCTTTTCAGCAATCATAAATAACCTGCAGAGAAAGTGCTAGGGCGAGGCCGCACTATGGCTAAACCGCCGTGGTTTTTAACTGCGTGATTTTGTGAGTCAAGAAACTAATACAAGGGGCCGTACTTACTTTTTTTCCTGCGACTGATTTTAAAACCGTGAAATATGACTCGTGGGTAAAAACCGCGCTACAATTTGTATCCTATAGAACTTAGTTAACAATTTCTGTTGACGTCTTCTTTTTCTATTTCCTAGTATTAGAGCAACAATATATACTGCTCTCTTGAAATCCATCTACAAACTGTGAAAATCGCAGGCAGTTTCGCGGTTTTTAATCGAGCGGTTTCGCTGTTATAGCGGTTAACCGCTCGCTGGGAAAAACCGTAGTGCGACCTCGGCGTTATAAAAGATATTGATTTTAACAAATACTGCATATAACATGCACTCAATTTAGTTGATAAGTTGATAACTTCTGAGGTTTTTTTGCTTTATTTCTGACAAAGTTTAGTGTAAGAAGAGTTTTTCTTTTAACACAATTTATTGATGCATCCATTTTTTGAGGTTTTTGTAAATTGAAAGTTGCATGACAATATGAGCGTGTTTCATTGATTGAAAAAGTTGATCATCTGATGGCGATAAGTATGGAGAATTTGGTGAGTGTAGAAGAACATTGCATTCGACTGCCAACAGTGCTTCTTCGTCAGATATGATACCATTGTGAAATGTGTGTGTGTGTGTGAAAACTGATTGCTGTTGATTATTGTCTATTGATGACCTTTCTAGGTCAAGTCGTCATTTAATTTAATTTAATTAGTTGTCAATTTTTCTATTGGAACCTTTGTTGTCAAACACTAAACTCAAAGAGATTTACCACTAAGCATAAAATCACTTGTTTTTAATTCGTCGGCGCGTGTTTCGCTCACCATGTTAAGTGTTAACAGAAGGTGATTCAATATATCATCTCCTGATGATGCTAGCATATTTAGCGTAACGTACATCAAGGCATTATTCCTTAAACACTTTATAATGAATTTTTCACTCACATAAAATTGCATTTATTTCATTCGGCGCGCGTTTCACTAACTAAACTAAACAATCATCTGGATATATTGATATCCTTCCAACCCCCGTCCCTCCCTACAACAAACTCTCTTTGGTGTCTTCACCATCGAGAATCACATAGTTGAATCAATATATTATCCGTCCAAAAATTCCCTTTCTTAGTTTTATCTCTGCCTGGCCTTCGTTCCAGATCGTCAATATGGGCGGCTCCAAATCTCTTTATGGAGTAGGTGGTAAATATTCGACTTTTTCTATCAGATTTAAACTTCCTTTCTTCAGTCTGATTTGTAAGCTTTTTGCCATCTGTGGAGCTTTTATAATAATTTCTTTCCTCATATTTTCTTGCTTGTACAGATTCCTGCTTTCAGTAAACTATTGCAAACCTTAACGCTAGTCATCCTGTGCTATCTAGAATATGGGGACTTTATAATTTACTTTTGGAGAATTATTAACCTTGGCTTTACAAGCATTAAAGAAAACCAGAGAGCAGATCAGTTGGCAAAGAAAGCCTTCTCCACAGGGCTTGTCGTGCACTGCTAGAACTCAAATAGGAACTCAGAGTAACACTATCAGCCAGCTGTTTTTAAATGTTTACACAAGCTAGGAAAAATTCAAAAGGAGAATCGTTGGGAGTTCTATGAACTCAGAGTTGAGAATACGAGTAGATGCGTTGATGTTGTTGTGCTATTGCTCCCCAGATTCGAGAAAATCGTATCAAGATTGTTATATTCTGTTATATTCTGTTATATTCGCCCCTTCGAGATTTCATTTCTTCCGATCCCTGCAACGTCACCTGGTTGACAGCTGCTTCACAACTCTTAAGGAAGCCGAAAATAGCCTCAACGACGCTATCACATCAAAACCACATTATTTTTTGATATGGTATTCAATGGTTACTTGAAAATTGGCGAAATTGTATAGATAGTGAAAACTTTTTCCATAAATAAATGTGAAGGATCTAATAACATAATTTTTATAACGTAGCATTTTTTTTATGTTCAGTATATAACAGGAATTCACCACCGATGAACTTGTAAGTGAGAAGAATATAAAAGAACTAGAATTCACGTTTCATGTATCTAGTTTTATAGCCTCCATCTGTTCGCCTCTAAAGCGGCTAAATCTTTTCCATTTTGTGCCATTGAATAGGTCGATTATATCGGATTAGGTTTTTACGCCTCCGAATTCGAGCACGAAACCCAAGCAAAACAAAAATATCCTGCCTGAGGGATATCCTGCGTTTCGTGACGTGAACGGACGAGTCGCAGGTCTATCGCGACAGGAAATTAGACCATTAAGTTGAAAAATTGCGCGGCGAACCGTTCCTGGCCGGCTGTCTTTTATTTGCAGGACGGAAAATCCTGACGTTGTTGAATAGAAAAACCTGGTACGGTTCCAGATTTATTAGTACATATTTTTTTCCTGGTTTTTTTTCGGTTGTTAATAGGGATTTTCAGGTTCTCGTTAAAAATATGTTTCTTTTGTACTCAAAAAATTCGCTTTACCTTTTAAAAATATATGTTTATAAAAGTGTCTGTATTTCCCAAAAAAACACAACTATTAGCCTTCGCAAATGACGTGAATATTATAACTAGAACTAAAAGAGACATAATACAGGCATTCGTTGCACTTGAAATGGATGCAAGACAGATGGGGTTGCAAATTACACTGGGGCACAATTTGAAAAATAATTTCTATTGAGTTCGATATTTAAGCTGTTTTATACGTTAATTGACATGCTAATTCCAAAACTTTATTTAGTTTTTTTCTATCACGTCAAGTTTTTTCTCTACAGTTGTTGCGCATCCGACTAAGCTTGGCGAATCACAGAAGTCACTACAGCTCTCCTACCGGCGAACCTTCTTCGACCTAGAAGTGGTGTCGACAGTGACGTTGCGTCATCCAAAACTAGTTCGGTCAGTTACTCATGAGATGCTAAAGTACGCGGGTCTGTGACGCTCTGATATAGTGAAGTCAAAGTATACATACACAACTACAGATTTTCGTTATGTCTGCCTCTGGTAGTTCTCATCGTAAGTGCTTAAACAGCCCTGATTCATTTTGTTATATATGTGGCAGTTTTGCCATCCCCATTCAACGGAATAATATTAATACATTTAATTACATAATAATTACCCCTAATATTAGTACATTTGTCAGGCAAGCCTATTTTGCTTATTTTAAAGTGAAAATAGGTGACCAAGATAAATCATGGGCCCCTCATAAAGTGAACGAATGTGGACGAAGAGAACACCTAATAAACTTTTGTTTGGTATACCAATGGTTTGGCGAGAGCCCAAAGATCAGTTAAGTGATTGCTACTTTTGCATAGTGAAAACATCAGGATTCAACAAGAAAAACAAACATAAAATTGAGTACCCTAGTTTACCGTCAGCTATACGCCCTGTGCCTCATTCAGCTGAAATTCCAGTGCCAGTTTTTCAAGAATTGCCTTCTTTAGAAATTCAAGAATGTGAATCAAATGAAGATCGAAGTGACTCCACCGACGAAGAATTCAAAGTTTCCAATGATTATGTGCGTAAAGGAGTCAATCAACATGAATTAAACGATTTAGCACGAGATTTGGGACTATCCAAAAAAGCATCGGAATTATCAAAAACAAGTCACAGATCCAAGTCAACAAAATTGCTGTTCCCCAGTGTTATCATACAAACAACATAGAAAATAAATGTGTGTAGAAGAACGCATTGAAATACTGCGCTCGCTTTAGAATCTAACCATTGATACATACAATATTGAATCCGGGAATGAGTTCGTGTACCTAGGCTCTCAAGCAAACAATAACGATGCCTCTGCAGAAATAAAGAATAGAACATACTTCGTACTACACGAGCACTTAAAATCTGACTTTGTGACAACCAAAAAATATCAACGTAAAATAAGTAAGACACTGATTAGACCTGCGCCTAACTTAAGGGAGAAAGCCACTGTAAAAATTTGATTTTTTTGCATATATTGAAAGTATATATTTTCAAAAATAAGTAGGTTAAATTTTAAATTGAAATTCAGAGAATTTTCTGAGTTACTGTCACTTCATCTAGAGTAGGTAGCACCACCGCCCCTGCCAGACGCTCTACGTAGACACTCAGTCCCTTGCTAATGCATATTTCACAGTAGATGAGATATCAGGCATTATATTGTATAGTGAAATAAATTTTGTTATAGGTTTCCGGTTTTTCTCGACTCTACAATAAATTTACTATTTGTATAAATTCTATACCTAGAAATTTGATTTAATTTTTTTCAATTCATTAGTGTGGTAAATAACACCGAAATCAAATTCTAGTCATTTCATTATTGTTGAAATACCCTTTTTTATTTCAACAATAGCATAGGATAAAAAGTTGGACCGATACTCCATTCGTTCTGCATGGGAAAAGACATGAAGCGGGTGAAAACTGCTGAGAACCGCGTGGAAAAGATCCAAAAGAAAACTAAAAAAAACAAGGACGACACTGAAGATACTGACGAAGAACCACCATATGGCCCGGAACTCGATGGTTTAACGTAAGTGTTAATATTTTACAAAATACATAACTTTATATCAAGAAAAACGCTACGAAAATTTCAAACGCGTTATTCTCGAAACAACTTTTTTTGAACTTGTGGCAACGAATACATGAAAACTTATCGGCCTATTTTCAATTCTTGAAGTGAAAACTTCTTTAGCTGCGTAGAGCGATTTTCGGTAGGGGCAAAACTTATGAGTCCGCGTCACCGACATGCTAACGACGTGTAGCGCCAGACTGGCGACGCCAATTGTATTTTAAATGTGTTTTAATGAATTTTAAATTAAATTGTGTTTTAGATAATCATTATTTTAATTGTTTTATTGTAGAATCACTGTGCAGTACAAGAGTGAGTAATTAAATTTAATTTCTCAAAATGATTGTTTATTGATTTAAATTGTCAGAAATAAAATACGTGTTTTGTTATTTTTTGCAAAATGATTATTTATAAACTTATATGATTCAATTTCACCATTAGAACTTTACAAAAAAGTATTGTAATATAATTACTGTTTCTAAATGTCCATTTTCTATATTTGTTTAGATCCTCGATCCTGCGTGAAAAAAAATTATACATTTTTAAATTATACATTTAAAGAATAATTAATTTAAAAATTAAAAAAAACAGTTATTTCATAGTTTCAAGTTTTACTTCTGTCGACAGTTCCCATGACTGCCTACCTTTTTTTTGTGATCTTTTTAATCACAGTGACGTAGTACGTAGCCGATTTCAAAATTTTTAATAATTGCTATTTTTATAAACTGCTTGAATAAAAAAAGGAGTCTCAAAAATAACAAAATCAATCCGTCGTCATTTTGTAATAATCAAAAATAAAATGGCTACGCATAACGATACCTAAAATCATTTAAATTTTGACATTTTTTTTTTGTTTTTAGATAACTCTTCACCGAGATATCAATGCCACAATGGACGCGGAATTTGTTTATCAGTCATTAAATCAAGGCTCATATTTTTGTAAATTTTTAAAATTTTTAAATAAAAATTTATATAAAACAAGTTTAATGTACACTTAATAAAATAACAATAGTCCGATCCATTTATTAATTAGTTATCTCTGTGAAAAAAAAATCAAAATAGGTTATTTTTTTCGGGCGTCACAGTGGCTTTCCCCCTTAAGGAAACTAAAGCGATGACATTTTTATTGGAACCAAAATAACTTGATATTTACCTCAGCAAAGTTAGGACTCCATAAACAGATGGGTGGGAATCCTACAAATTATGTGCAACCGAAGTAAAAAATTCTTTAATTAAGAAACTTCCAAATCATTAACGATCTTAATGATTTTAATCTGAAATTATTTTTGTTTTTGCCGTGAAAGTGCTTGCTTCATATTTAATATATTTTAAATGTAATATTGTTGACTTGACAAACTTGGATGACTTAAACTCGCCTAACATAAACCATCGACTGTGAACAAATTAATTGGCTGCTTGCATACAAACTCTTAACATTAAGGTTACGACCTAACCCAATAATATATTTTTTATATCAAATTCTTCTATTGGAATCTTTGGTACGAAACTAGAGATTTATCACTAACCAAATTACTTGTTTTAAAATTCCCGACGCGCGTTTTGTCAGCCACATTGGCATCATCAGGGCATAATTTAATCTAATTCCAAAAATATAATTTCCAGTTTCTAAAATATCAAAAAATACAAATGTTAAACGTGTAATAGTTTAACTGTCAAATAATATTCTTACTGAATAACCCTGTAAATCAAACTATTAAATTTTATTAAAAAATAAAAGCAACAATAAATTAACTGTCACCCGTTAAAACTTAATATAAATTTTATGACCTAAAGCATAATCTAATATTTGCCTCTGCAAAGTTACGACTCCATAAACAGATAAGTGTAGTAATCTTACAAATTATGAGCAATGGAAGTAAAAAATTCTTTAATTAAGGAACTTCCAAATCATTAATGCGATTAATGATTTTAATCTGAAATTATTTGTGTTTTTGCCATGAAAATGCTTGCTTCAAATTTAAGATATTTTAAATATAATATATTTTTTTGGAAATGACGGGAATAAAATGTCAAGGTTTCTACATCTGTAAGGGATACATGTTTTATATGTGGGTGGAGGGATTCTAAATTTAATACCCAACAAAGGTTTTTTGGAGTATTAAAATAATCTCCTAGTCTCATCGGTTTTCAGGATATTTGATATTTTATGATTTTTAGAGATTTTTTTATAAGATCGATAATACTGCTATAATAAAAATATAAAGTGAATTTCATTTTAAAAGAATCTTACTTTAAAATATAACTGTCCTTGACATATACCAAAATTTCACAGCATTTCGTTTGTTAAGGGTCTTTTGTAATTGTTTAAAACATCGTTGACAATTTTTTAGCGTAGATAGATTTATCGAGCAAGAAATTTGTAGTAAATTTTGTCTACAAAAGGAAATCTTTTATGCAAAATAAAGTTTACAATTGTTACAAGAACTTTAGTGATGATAGAGAATCACTTGAAAATGAACCTCGTTTAGGAAGACATTCCACGTCAATCGATGAAAAAAACATCAAAATTATGAATCTTACACTGAACAATCGCCCATTAAGCATTATAGATCAACTATTCAATTTCTGGGGTAAACAATTCATGGTGTTTGCATCAGGATAACCCATTATTGCACACCGCAGTAACCCAGGTCAACAAATTTTAACCTTATTTGAGGTAACATTGATGAAAATAGATTTATATTAAGTATTTTGTAGTGTTAAGTCCAAAAATGATAAGCTAATTGCTTTAACACCTAGAAGCTTCTTCATCTAGAAGCCTTTTTTTAGTTTTGCATCACTTAATTGAGGAAATATTTTTTCCATTAAATTTACGTGACAACTCACAGAGCAAACATGAGGAGCCCAACTTTTATCTTGACCTCCAATTTGGCACTTAAAATATAAAGGCTTTTTTAATTTCCTCGGATATAGATCTAGCTTGTGACTTTAAAATAAATCGTCCGCATATATTACAAGACATATCCGCTGGGCTTTTACAAAATCGACGACTAGAACTTGCCACTTTATATAAAATCGACTTGACTGTACTGTAAACGGAACAGCAACAAACTAAACTATAGACAACAATAAAACTGCCCTTAAAGGTTTATTGAATACTGTGGAAATACCCCCTCTACGGTCTTGTGGTAATTCCTACATTGTCCAGTCCAAAGTCAGGTGCAAATAATTTTAATGAACCCGTGATATGAAAGAGAAGCAGGTACTTGAGAATGGGACGTGCTAGGCCATTACTGTGAAAAGATGTTTTAATAACTACCTAAATGAAACGCAAAAAGACAATTGTCATCAATGTTACAAAAATGATGCCGACTTGTGTAATGCTTCCACCCCATACCGTAACAGTACCGCCTCTGTAAGTATGCACATGGACGGTCCTCAAAGGTTCCAAATCTCTGGATCATCTCCACGTTCTTAGTCGACGAGAATCGGAATGAAATCCAAATCGGGACTCATCAGTGAACAAAACTGTGAACCAAGCAATTTCATCCGTATTTTGAAATAAATTCTCGACACCAGTCTAATCTTGCGCCGCGATTTCTTCTTGAGAGAAGATGAGCACCGCTGATATGCACATAGACATCTTAGCGGATGTCGAGAATGGTGATTGGCTTCATGGAGATGATTTCTTACAATTGATATAACAAAAGAAGAACTAGCAATACATTGGACACTTGAATGTAAACAAAAAAAAAGAAAGAATAAAATCAGATAAAAACAAATATAAACCAAGTACCAGTAAAAATAAGTATAAATATAAATATATATCACAAAGTATACGTAAGGTCAAAATATCTTAAAAAAAAAAAATAAATAAAAATAGATACATATACCGCGCATATGTACAAATATCCGATCAGAGACGATGTGCCTAGATGATTATACATCCACGTCGCGATCATCGAGCCATTTCAGAGGTGCAGTCGACGTGACATCATTGAGTTCCGTAGGACATCTGGGAGACTTCTCAAAGGGCAGGAGTTCACCAGATGGTTCATTGTTTGATATGGGTTGCCGCAGTCATGTTCAGAGGAAGTTGCCATCTTCCATTTGTGCAGCATGTCATTGCATCTGCCATGTCCGGCAAACCTGTTCAATCGACTCCAGGTGCTTTTCGGCAGATTCAAACCCAGCATTTCCTTATCCCGCAGGTTGATAATGACGACATTCCTGGTACGGTTGTTTTGCAGGAGATATGTCTACCTTTCATTAAGGTTTACGCCATTTTTCAAGTCTGTGTCCATCCAGATTGGATGGCGCGATTTCAATCTATACCATGGCAGGTTGTTTATATGTGTTTATGTCGTATGGGTAATTCTGACATATTTGCATCGTGTATTCTGTTCCATTGTTCGTATTCTGCCTTCAACCTGCGCAGTTCCGGAGGAGCAATATTACACAAAGAGGGAGCCAGGTGATAGGTGTTGATTTAGTTCTCATGCCAGATATAGTGCCAGATATAGTTCTCATGGTATCATTTAACAGGACATCCAGTTTATATGTAAGTTTACTTTTGTACCAGACAGAGGCACAGTACTTTGCTGAGGAGTAAACGAGTGCTAGCGCAGATGTTCGGATTGTCTGACCGTTCGCTCCCCAGGATGATCCTGCCAACTTGTAAATAATGTTGAATCGGGTCTTAACTTTCTGTGCCACCCCGGAGCTATGATGTTTGTAAGTGAGGGAGCCTAAGGGTGAGGGGGCCTAAGCCTTTTTCTCCCGAAAACCACATCCATTTCAGCATATGCTTGTTTTGTCAAGAGGTGGAAAGCACATACCTCTGATTTGTAAGGATTAGGTATCAGTCGCTACTTCCTATACTGATCCCTGAGCTAGTTTTCTTTTCTTATCATTTAGGTGGACTGTGGCCCTTCGATTACTTATCATGTTTTGAATCAGGCGGCATATTTTGGCGCATGAGATCATTTCTTGTAGTTTCAAGACAAACCCTTTCTTCCATATGGTGTCATAGGCTGATGTATGGTCTATGAAGGAGGTAGCTGTTTTTAGGCCTCTTTGAAATCCTGATTCTATGTGCGTCGTCAAAGCTAACATTTGATTGCTAACATTTGATAGTTTCGTCCTGTTCTAAAATTAGCCTGTGTACTGTCTACTACAGGGGAGATCCTATTGTAAATTAGTCGGTCAAGGAGTTTATAGCACATGCTTAGAAGTGCTATGGGGCAATAGCTAGCCGTGTTGTTGGAGGGCTTTCCAGGCTTCAGTATTGCTATCACTTTCGTCCTTCTAAATGAGTTCGAAATTTCCCCGGTATTAAGGATATTGGTGTTGAAATTGACAAACCAAATATTTGCTTTATCACCGAGATGTTTTAGGAATTCAGGGAATACGTTATCATAGCCGGGTGCTTTGCGTAAATTCATTCTGTTTAGAGCGATTTGGAGTTCCTCTATCGTAAACGGGTGGGACCATCGTGAATTTGTCGGTAACTTGTGGAAATTGACTTGTACTCGGCTTTTAATTTCTCTGGCAAATTTCTTATCAACGAGTACGTCCTTTGTAATATGTTGGAGTCTTTCAGCAACTTGATCTGGGTTGACATCAATGGTCTTTGATGGTGGAGGTACTGCCAGTCCTAGGCGTCTGAGAAGTGACCAGCCCTGTCGGCTTGAATGTGTGAAGTCCATACTCTCGGTTGTTTCTTCCCATCGTTTCTTTCTGGCTTTATCTAGGTCGTCGAGGATTTCGCTGGCCAATTCTTTGTTGCCAGTTTCTTGATATTCTTTAAACTGTTGTTCTAGTTTTCCTGACCAACACGGTGTATATGTTTTCCGGTAGCCTCTTGGAATGCTGTTTTTTGCAGCGTTGTTCATGGTATCGACAAATTCTCGATAGTTTTTTACTACCGGCTCTATCGCGGCAATGTCCTTTTCCACTTTATCTCGGAAGGCATTCTAGTTGGCCGTTCTAAAATTACATCGTGGGACATTTCCAGTTCTTATGACGGGAATTTGTATCCCTAGTGTGATTAGGGAAGGTTGTTGGCTATGTGGGAAGTTTCTCAAAACTTTTCGAGTGGTTGGTATAGGCATTTTCGTATGATCGAGGGATACAAAACAGGGGTCCGGACTAGACGATGTCTGCCACCTTGCTGAGAGGAAGGGTTTATCGTCTTTTGCGTCATATAGTAGATAGAAGTTGTTGTTTTCCATCCAAATAGAAAGGGTCGTACCACTGGAGTCATTTACACGATATCCTCAGTTAGTATGGTGACTGTTGAAGTCTCCAAGGTACACGGTCGTGCGGTTGGCTCCGGGCAATACCAGGTCCCGCCAATCTGCACTCGGTGGTTTATACATCCTGATAATGTTTGTATTGGAGATGTTTAATTTTAGTAGCTCTGCCGCACTTCCTGGAATTTCAGTCAGAGCTTCGGCAATGTAGTTGTTGAGGCCTTGTTTCACGTACACTGCAAGTCCGTATGTTCTTGAAAGAGTAAATGCAGCAGCACTGAAACCCATTATTCTGCCTCGGTTTAAAAATTGGCTTTCTGAGTCTATATGAACTTCCTGGAGGCATATAGCATATAGTTGTTTTCTCTAGCCAGTCTTGCAAGGTACTCACATTTGGAAGCAGAGATTTTCTCAATATTCAATTGCAGTATCCTGACTGAACGTCCGAGTACCCTTGTCATGGGGTCATAATAACGATCATTTTTTGACATACTTCCGAGGAAATTTACATGCAATAGCTTCCTTGGTAGTGTCTCTAGTTGTGTGAACTTTTAAGACATACATATTAAAGAAACAACACTCTAATTTTGCGAACCATTTCATAGATACCGGACATTTATTTCATGAGATTACAAATTTGAAAATTTTACATACAGCGCCCAAAAGCAAAAAATTAAACATTTTAGAAGCTATTGAAATTTATAAATATAATAAAGATCCGTCTAGACAGCTCTTAAACGATCAGATGGATCTTCGAAATTCCCCACTATTTAAAATATTGTAAAAAATTAACCCTAATAAAAGTGTAAAATTAGGTTCATAGAATAGATAAACAGCTGTAAACCCTTAGTTTTAACGTAGAGTTTGAGAATGTAAAGTCGTTTTACGAAACTATAATCACACAAATTTTGTTTAAAAATAAAAGTGATAGGTAACAAAGTAAAAAATTGTTTTATTGCTTTTTAATGTAATTATTCTCGAAGATATGTTTTAAATTGAATACTTCTGGTTTGGCGAAATATTTAGTATTGGTTGGGATTATCAAATATACCCTCTTGCAGTATCAAGAGTCATATTTCAAATTTTCCGATTGATTCAGTGGAATGGGCATTCCACTCCATTCGAAATCCACGGATCGAATGTCAAAGTTCAAAAGATACTTCTCTAATTTATACGCTTTCTAACGGTAAGCTACAGGATTTTCGTGTTTTACACTGAAACGTCCCACAAAAGTAAAACATGATATTTTTAAAATTTCGCTTGATTATATTATTTAACTAAACTCTAAATGTCCCAAAAATAACAATTATTTCTTTAAAAAACTGTAGGAAAAGTATTTTAAAAATGCATACGTAATTGGGTAAACATTTTCCAATTCTTATTTTCCATTGTTGAAAATATTTTATATTGCTCTCCCAATATCTGTTTTGAATGTTAACTACGGAACTACGGAAGAGATTTAAACTTCACGCTTAAATACTAAATATCAAATCACTGCTTTAAAATTTCTCGACGCGCGTTTTGCTAACCATGTTAGCATCATTAGTATATGAGTCAATAATAATTCTAGAACCAAATTACGCTCTGTTTATATGTTGCATAAATGTAACAAAGAAATGCCCAAAAAATACAATCGTGGTGCGTCAAAAGTCGTGTATAACATCTACACAGGTGACGAATCTTGAATCTATGCGTATAAGCCCGAAAGTAAACAGCAGTCAACTGTATGGGTCTTTCAAAATCAGCCAAACCCAACAAAAGTTGTTCATGAAAGAAGCACTTCGAAGCAAATGGACGCCTGTTTTTTTTTTGGAATAAATGGGCATGTGGTTACAGTGCCACTAGAGAATCGTAGAACGTGAACTCTTACACTTCGAACTGAACAACTCAATATTTGACCAGTCAAAATAACAAATTGATCGTTCATCTGCCGTATAATCCTGATTTGCCACCTAATGATTTATCTTTGTTCTTCACCAGCAAGAACAATCTTGTGGTCAACGATTTTCGATGCCAGAGGAAGCGGTTGACGCGTTCATGCATGTTTTAGAGTTACCTCAATCGGAATGGAAACAGTGTTATAAAAACTGGTGCAGACGTACCTAAAAGTGTATCGATCATCGCGGAGAATATTTTGAAAAACAAAAAAACTATTTTCAATGATAAATATTTGTTTTTATTTATTATTTCGGAGCCTCGTATCGTGATATTCGCTTACAGAATATATTTTGGGTTTTAACTCGAACTTAAATAGACACACTGACATACACTGAAATAATTTTTGTTGCTTTTTTAAAATAATATTGTAGTGGCGATATTGTGATGTTGCCACATCGTAAAAATTGTTTTATTAGTGGCCATTAGTTTATTTGTAGTTTATTTGTTAATAATTGTTGCAATTGGTGATTGCGACTTAGGTTTTTAAAGGACCCTCTTTACTTTCAAATGCTATGAAAAATCGTTCGTTCAATGTAATGAAATATTTTATGAATCCATATTTATATAGGTTTATATAAACCTTTCAATAAAAAAAAACCTTTAATCCTTATCTCTGTACATAAATTCCCCATTAAGGATTTTAGTTTCCTTTTAACTCCACAAATCAAAACAATTTTATGGAGTAGCATAAAAGCCTGCCGAGGAAAAAAGCACCCGGTCATTTATTAAACATGGCCGGTGTCTCTCCTAAAACAACTTTATGGACTTTTCTAAATCCCATACGAAAGTTTGGACGTTGCTGGGGAAAAAAGTAATGTAATTGGAAACGAAATATTTTATCTAGAGTAGACAACAAACGTTTGGGAATATAAATGGACAAGTGAGTTTTTGAATAACATGTTTATACTTTAATTCCGCTGGGACATAACTATTTTAAACTCGAACTTTATCTTGTCAATTAGTGTTGGTTTTTTGTTACTAAATAAAACATCTTTATATAAGTTAGAAAACTAATTTTTTATCATTCTGTTCTGCAGTGTAACAATAAACTATTATTACAAAATGATGAACGGAAAGGACAAAAAATAAAAGTCCAAAAGTGTTTCTTTAACTCGCGGAATAGAAAATAACCGGTGAAGATGAAAAAGCCGTTCAAAGTTATATAAACAGTCAGTGTAATATATAATATTAAATAATACTAATAATCAAAAATCAGTGTATTATCTAGATATTGGGTTGATGCAAAATTTAATCCTATTTTTCTGAGAAAAACTTAAGCGATCTAAATAAATAGTAGTCGGAGGTCCCTAGGTTGGGAGAGAACGATGGATGGACCAAACCAAATAATATTTTTTTTCCAATGTACTGGCTGAATTTTTTTCTATTATTACAAAATTAAAACTGTATACCTATAAGATAGATAACAATGCGGTTTGCGATGCAATGCCCAATGATAGCGCCAAAAACGGAACCAACTTTTGCACCAACCAAATACTTCCATTCTTCGTTCAGATACTTCCATTTCCATCCATTGCTTACTGCACAGTTCAACAAATTTGAACTTTTTTGAGGTAACATTGATGAAAATAGATGTATACAAAGTATTTTGTAGTTAATCCGAAAATTATAAGCTAAATCCGAAAATTATAAGCTAGCTACTGTAACACGTACAGTTTTACAGTATATAGATGTCATGCAGCAACAAAAACTTTAACTTTTTCCTCTTGTGCTTCATTTCCTCTTCTTAGCATCATCTCTGTTTAAAAACCAGCAATAGTCGCCGAACATAGATGGGTTCCAGCATCACTGGTATCTTGCTTCCATCGTCCTGATGTCCTTGGTGAAACCTCTTTCCTTGTTCGTCGCCATTTTCTGGATAAAAATTCAAATGGGAGTGTAAAAAATGCATTTTTAAGAATATGCGGCCACCTAGTTTTTCATAAGTTTTCAAGAGTTCATCTATGAGGATTTTATACTTTTTATCTTCCTTGTTGCCCAGAAATGTTTTTACTACACTTACAAAACACTCCGAAGCTACTAATCACATGTCATTTAATTTTTATTGAAAACCGAAATGACCTAGAACAGTGGAGGCTTGTCGGTTTTTAAAGTGGGGTGGGGCTGTAGAAGGAAATAGTGCTGCTGAAGATTTTTTTGCTTTCCCCTTCCTCCTTTTTACTTTTCGTTCTACTGTTACCCTATACAGGATGTGAACCAGGAAAACATAAAATTTTGTATTGTTATTACTTACAAGGACATTGGAGGATAGGTTATTGCTTGTTGCGCAGATAAAGGAATGAATAAGGAGGTACTTACCGTTTTCCGAAGAGTAAACCATTCAAATAGTTTATTGTATCCTTGCCCTTTTACATTATTTTTGAACTTGACTCAAATTCAACGCAGGCGTGGGACGACGGTTAGTTTTTAATTCGACTTTCTCCTCCAAACTTAAATAAGTCATTATTAACTGTTTTAAATCAAACACCTTCATGTTTGCAATTAAAAGTTGATTATTTTTATTTGAAAATTACTACTCAGTGTGTACACACGTAGCAAATCCCAAATCAAAATAAGTATTCGCGAGGCGAAGGAAATACGGGACAAATGTTTTTAGTTTAAAACTAATTACCGATACGCTCGGTCGCAGGGAATCTACGTCCAACTCACATGATTTAGAAAGCAGTTAAACCCTCGAATTCTGGCAACCAACAAAACATGAAATGCCAATGATGAGAAAAGGTGACGTGCCGGACGGTTGCTGGAGGTAAACGTCCGACCAACGATGTAAAAATTGTGGCGAGATGATGGAATTTTTATCCGCATTACTTGGCGTGATAGGTCGACAGATGTTCTTCTATATTTGGAGATTTTAATTTAACAATATCTTAAAATGAGTTAAAGGAAAGAAACTGAACGGAAATAAAATATGATGTTTTGCTCTGAAAAATTGATTACTGTGTGATAAATGCTGGAGGGGTGGCGCCCTATCGCCCTACCTCACGAACCGCTACTGACCTAGAAACTTCCTTATTTAAGTTTCAATAAGTATGCCTTTTAGTTTTGCATAACTTAATAGAGAAAACATTTCTTTTAGGTACTTGAAACCATTACCTTCTTTGTTCATGGCTTTGACAAAGTTTTTCATTAGTCCAAGCTTAATATGGAGAGGCGGAAGAAGTAATTTTTTTGGGGTTACAAGCGGGGCATATTTTATATTTGAAGTACCAGGTTCAAAAGAAGTTCTATGAGGCCAATATTTCTTACTGTAATGTTCTTTTGTTGCTCTACTGTCCCATAGACACAAAAAAACAGCAATACTTTGTACAAAAGTAGTCCTTATTTTAGTACTCCAAAGTCACATATAAATAATTTCAATTACACCATGATATCAAGGAGAAACTGGTTCTTGAAAATGGGACGTGCTAGGGCATTTCTGTGAAAAGGTCTTTTAATAACTACCTAAATGCAAAAAGAGTATTCTCATCAATGTTACAAAAATCATGTCGACCTGTGATTGATCCTTCCACCTCTAGCTTGCATATGATTAAATTTATTTAAATTACCACTATATTAATCTTTTCTGGAAATACAATCATCTTTAGCTCCCTCCATGTTAAATTTAACTCATGCATATTTTTCTGAAGGTCTCCTTCACTCAGGCTTATTAAACAGGCATATTCGGTGTACGATAGTACCTTTAGATCCCTTTGTTCCATCTGAAAGTTTTTTTTAATTTTATTTGGTTGATGATTTCATACGTAAAAACGTTGAAAAGGAAAAGACACTACAAATAAGTTTCCTAAAAATGTTTTTTTTAGCTCACGGATTCGAAACTAACGGCTGAGGACCACATCTAGAGAATAAAATGGCTATGTTCAAAACCAACATGGTGAACAACAGTCAATGAATAGCAAATGTTGTAAGTGGCAACGTTATTCAGGTGAAACTAAACAAAATGCCTTGATTTAATTTTTTTATTATATTCTGTGTTGTTTTTCCACGAAATTTCGGTATAAGATCCGCATAATATTGATGATCCTGAAGTCCCTTTAGGTTTTACGACCCAGAACACTTGAAAATATCGGATACGATCTCATCGAAACGTTGTAAGAACTTAAGTACTTTTCAGTATTTTATTTTTATAATTTATATATATATATATATATATATATATATATATATATATATATATATATATATATATATATATATATATATATATATATATATATATATTAGGGGAGAATTTTCGCAATTATAACACGACACATTTTTATAGGCCTTTCGCAAGAGAAATCCGTGCGTACACACCACAAAGTCTTTGTTTCAGAAAGCGGAATGGGAGATTAGCGCTAACCAATCAGGAAAATTGTCATGAGCTGGCACACTATTTCTCTGATCTCCTCAATTGCCCCGAACTCGACACAAGATTCCCCAAGGAAAATTGTATCTATGCCCACTCAGAATCACCATCACCAATACAGGAAGAGATCCTCAGGCACATAAAAAAACGGAAAAATAACAGGACATCCGGTGAAGATGGTCCGAACTATTGAAAAACCTCAGACCAAACTCACTGCGGGAACTCACGCAAATTATCACGAACATCTGGCAAACAGAAAAATTACCAGATGAATGGAAATGTACTCTTATACACCCGCCGCACAAGAAAGGAGACAGAACAGATGTGAACAACTACAGAAGAATCTCCTTACTACAAGTCACTTACAAAATCCTTTTTCAGAGAACACAGGAAAAACTAGAACACAAAATTGGCGAGCACCAGGCAGGCTTTCGCCCTGGTCGCTCATGCACAACAAATATTTAACTTCAAAACAATATTGAAGTGCAAAGCTATCATGAACATCCCAATCATCTGCACGTTCGTGGACTTCAAGAAAGCATACGACTGCATCGACCAAAAATCTCTGTTCAACATCCTAGAAAAACAAGAACACGACCCCAAAACACTACGATTGATCAAGCAGACACTGACCGACACAGTCTCTAAAGTGAAATTTCCGAACCCTTCATGATTAAAACTGGAGTACGCCAAGCAGATGGGTTATCCCCACTCCTCTTCAACCTGGTCCTGGACAAAGTCATAAGGAATAGGAAAAGGAACTGAAAAATCAAGGACACTGAAAACCAATACGACTCGAACGAACCAAAAACAATATAGAAAACTCATGCCTAACTTTCGCGGATGACCTAGCCATACTCGCAGACAATGAAACAATGGCAACCAAACAGATAGAAGTCCTCAAGGAATGTGCAAAGAAAGTTGGCCTACAAATCTCTTTTCAAAAAACGGAATTCTTTTGTTCAAAATTAGATGTCCAAAACTTGAACACCAAATACGGCAAGATAAAAAGGATCACACATTTCAAATACCACAGGAGGAGAGAAGATAGCACAGAAGACTCGATTACAGAAGATGAAGAGGGCATACGGCAAGACACACAATATCTACAATAAGAAATGCATATCCACACACACAAAAATAAGATACTACAACACAGTAATCAAACCAGGTACTATACGCAAGCGAGACACTTACACTCCACACAACAAGCGGCATAGAAAACATACTAAAAGAAGAACGCAAAATTACGAGGAAAATTCTCGGCCCAAAATTAACAGAGGAAGGATACAGACTATATTCCAGGAAGACCACAGAGAGAATGTCCAACGTAGCAGCGGACATAAGAAAAAGAAGGTTGAAATTTTATGGACATATCAGTAGACTCCCACCGACAAGACTCACCAACAAAATTCTTACATACATACAAGGGGTCAAGTCAACAGTACCATGGATCGCACAAGTCAGAACTGATCTGGGAAGAACACAAATGGATCCGACAGAGATTGACGACAGAAGCAAGTACAGAAACAAAATACATATGTGGAATGTCGCATCAGAGAGCGAAGTTTCAAGAAGATCGGGGACAACGGGGACGGAGAAGAGAAAGAGGATCCACGCAGAGAGGATAAGAGAGGTGTGGAAGATCAGAAAGAATACTCAAAAATAAGTCGGAATGCTTTGCGTGATCCAACCGGGTCTATACGCACCTAATAGTATATATATATATATATATATATATATATATATATATATATATATATATATATATATATATATATATATATATATATATATATATATACTGGGAGGAAACCCCACCCATCCCTTACATTGGAGGGTACATGTTTCGTCTGTTGGTGGTTAGACTCATCAGGGTACCGACATATGCTCTCTCGCCAAGATTAGTCCAAGTGGAGTCCCTCTTCACATACAATCAAACAACCCATATTTTCGCCGATTTCTCGACGGATGGCTTATACATGGAGTTTTTTTTACTTCTTTGGACTGCGTCCAATGAGACAACAGTAGTCAGTCAGAGTTATACCCGACCGTGGGGTTTCACAATCTCATGTGGAACGTACAACAACCTGCGTCTCCGCCATAATGAGCATTGGTTAGTTGCTTGACCGGGAGGAAGCCCCACCCTAGGGACCAGGACTCCCTATTCTTGGCGAGAGAGCATACGTCGGTACCCTGATGAGTCTAACCACCAACAGACGAAATATGTGCCCTCCAATGTAAGTGATGGGTGGGACTTCCTCCCAGTCAAGCAACTAAATAATGCTCATTATGGCGAAGACGCAGGTTCTTATGCATTCCACATGTGGAACCCAGCGGTCGGGTGTGTATAACCCTTGACTATTGTTGTCTGATCAAAAAAAAAAAGAAAAAAAAAAAAAAATATATATATATATATATATATATATATATATATATATATATATATATATATATATATATATTTATTATTATATTTATTATTATATTTATATATATGTATATATATTTTTTTTTGGGATTTTCTGTCAATTATTAGTATAGTTTTTCTAATATTTTGTTAACGTTTTGGTTTATTTATAAACCATCTTCAAAACACTTCTACAATATATAGCACATTTACAAACAATACAAATTTATATTCAAAAACCTACCAACTATATTCTACTAAAAAATTAATTTCCTCAATTTTGTTTTTAAATGAAATATGACATTCTTTGACTAATCTATAATTGATACATTTTTGAATTTGGCATATTTTACAAATTTGTTACCATTATATTTTTTGTTTTTTTTATTATAACCTAACAATTTTAAATATTTCACATGTAATGGTATTAGATGGAGAATACTATACTAAATGGTTACTAATTAAAATTTATTATTTAATGATATCATTTTATATTTATATTATATATATATATATATATATATATATATATATATATATATATATATATATATATATATATATATATATATATATATATCGATCGATATACCCATATATCGATATACCCATCGAATTTTAGGGCTCTGAAGTTTGGTCTAGATTTCTTAACACCACCTCTTCCCTTTCTTACTTATTTGCACACATTTGACAATAAAATCTACCTTGTGGCTTTCCTTCCGTTCTCATGTTCCTTGGGAGCAACCAAAGATAACCAAGAATTGTCCGCCCGATTTCCCAGTAATTTATATTCATTTCCGCGAAGTTTTGTCAGAGTTTCTAGCTGATGGAATATCCCTTCGTCCAGATAATAACCGACCTCCTCTCCCAGATACGGCGATAAAATTTTGGTAATATCCTGGGTTAGCTAGAGAACCCTTTCAACCCCTTTATTTCCGTTTCGGGTATTTATTTAATATAAGTAAGGTCCAAAGGCGATCTCAAAAACCTGATTAAAGAAAATAAATTCACTGAAGGCAATCACCTCTCAGAAAATTTGACAATAATAAATACGATCCGGTTAAGTTTTGGGAAGGATTTATGTTACTTGAGGAAACTTGGATCTAAACTACTCGATCTAATTTTCTTTCTGAGATCCATAGTAGGAAAATACAAGGAAAAAAGTGGAGGAATAAGAGATTGTCTTTTTACGTCTCGTTCTTTCCACTGTCAAGATAATGCAGGATGCGGCCGTCAATCCCGCATTTTTGAAAAAGCTGTGAAAAAAAGGATTGTATTTTTCATAATTGTATTGATTTCAACTAACAGTGTTAACCCCACAAGCTGTAAGGTCCGGTGTTCGAGGAGGCCAATGATAGGCTGAACCACTTAGATTTTATAGGGCTGATGGTGAAGATCAAAATAAAAAGTAGTTTACAATGACAATAAAAAATAACTTTAATAAACTAATTAATGATTTTTTAATAAAAGTTCAAACTGGTGCCCTCCTTGTAATCTACAATAATGAACTTTTTAACAATATTATTACATACATTTTCCAACATATTGAGTGTAATTTTATTAATTCCTCGCCCAATTGATTGTTTCAGTTCATAAACAGAATTCGGAGCGGTTACGTATACTTTGGTTTTTAAGAAATCCTACAGGAAAAAGTCTAAAGGTGTGAGGTCAGGCGACCTAGCAAGCCACTCAACTGAACCCCTTCTTCCTATCCATCTTTCTGGCTGCAGTTCGTGAAGATAATCCCACACATTTCGTGTAAAATGAGGTGGTGCCCCATCCTGTTGGAATTAGAACAGCCTTCTTTCTGCTAACAGTAGAGTATCAATAAGTAACTCAAGTTCGTTTCTCCATAACTCTAAATAACATTCACCATTTAAATTTTGTTCTATGAAAATAGTGCCAATCACTTTTTTATTGTAGATTCCACACCATACGTTAACTCTTGGATTATTTTGTTTTCTTCTTTCTTCAGCCCAACAAGGATTACTGTCAGACCAATATCTGTAATTTTGTCTATTGACCGTGTTATTTAAATAAAAAGTTGCTTCGTCACTATAAAAAATGTGCTTCCAATTCCAATCTTCTACCACAATCATTATACAATTCTTGTATGCTTCTTATTTTATATGGATGATAATAGTTCCCCTGTAAAGTGGCCCACACCTTTGACTGAGAACAACCTACTTCTTGGGCAATTTTGTGCGTCGACTTGAGGACTTTCCACATTACAAAGGAGAATATTTTTATACACATTCAAATACAACAGCTTTCAAATAACACAATGACAGCACAATAATGATGGTTCCTGTCAAACGACACAATTTGTGTTTAATTTCCAAGGCCTACTTTTGCTATGTTAGCTTCTTTTAATTTCTACCGACTGCACATTATTTTAGTTGCTTTTGCTAATTGTTTAAAAGTTAAAAACGGCTACACCAGACATAAAGAAATGTGACAGCAAATTTTTATTTCAAATATTAAGATTTGTCAAATTATGTTAAAAAATACGGTGTTGTCATTTAAAAAAATATATTGTTTTAGTAGTTACTGAATAAATCTAGTAACACCGGAAAGCAAAGTTGTTTGTAAATTTTTCTTAGTCCTACTACAACTCCTAATTTCCTACAACTTTCCTACAACTTTCCACAACTTTGCACATGATGATGATGAGATATATATATATATATATATATATATATATATATATATATATATATATATATATATATATATATATATATATATATATCATCATCATCATCATCATCATCAGCCCGTATCGATCCACTGCAGGATGAAGGCCTCTTCAGCATGCTTCCCACCTTCACGGTCCTGGGCTTTCCTCTGCCACTCGGGTCCAATATACTTAACGATGTCATCAGTCCATCGTGCTTTCGGTCTTCTTCGCGGACGTTTGCGATCAAGCTGTATCCACTCCAGGATTGCCTTGGTCCATCTGTCGTCCCATCGCCTCGCTATATGGCCTGCCCATCTCCATTTCAACTGTTTTACTCTTCCAATGATGTCACAGACTTTTGTTTGTTCTCTGATCCATGCGCAGGACTTTCTGTCTCGTCTTGTAATGCCAAGCATACATCTTTCCATTCCCCTCTGTGCCACCCGAAATTTTTGAATTGATTGCGATGTGAGTGTCCAGGTTTCACTTCCGTATGTCATAACGGGTAGAACGCACTGCTCGAATACTTTTCTTTTCAGGCAAAGTGGGAGTCTGCTCTTAAACACTATGTTGAGCCTACCAAATGCCTGCTAGCCACATTTAACACGCCGTTCCACCTTCCGGGCGGTATTCCCCTCCATGGAAATCCTCTGGCCAAGATATACGAAGCTGTCCACAATCTCTAAATCCCTTCCTAAAACTGAAATTCTTCTGTCCTAAGCGAAGTTATTGAACATAACCTGACTCTTTTTCAGGTTTATTTTCAAGCCAAATGGTTCGCCAGCCCTTTGCAGTTCTTGTATGCGTCTTTGCAGCTCCTCTGGGTCTTGTGAAATGAGAATAATATCATCTGCAAATCTAAGATGGTTTAAGTTTGCACCATTGATCTTTACCCCATCCTGTTCCCAATCCAGTTTACGAAATACTTCTTCAAGGCCAGCCGAGAAAAGAATAGGCGATATTGCGTCACCCTGCCATACACCTCGTTCTATATTAATTCCCACTTCAAGATCATCAAGGTGAATTGTGGCTGTAGCTCCATCATATATCGATTCTAATAGGTTTACATAGGCTCTCTCTACACCTTGGCTAAGCAGTGCATCCATTATCGCATGCTTTGAGATGGAATCAAATGCTTTTTCGTAGTCGATAAAAGCCAAGCACAGTGGCATGGTGTATTCGTTGTGCCTTTCTATGACCTGCTGTACAACCTGGATGTGATCCATTGTACTGAATCCACTTCTGAATCCTGCTTGTTCTCTTGGTTGTGCGTCATTCAGTTTTTTTGAATATTCTTTTAGAAATTATCTTAGTGAAAACTTTGTACATCACTGATAGGAGGCTTATTGGACGGTAGTTCTTTAAATCTTCCTGTGCTCCTTTTTTATGTAAAAGGATCACTTTTGCATTTTTCCACTTCTGCATATATATATATATATATATATATATATATATATATATATATATATATATATATATATATATATATATATATATATATATATATATATGCATATATATATATATATATATATATATATATATATATATATATATATATATATATATATATATATATATATATATATATATATATATATATATATGCATATATATATATATATGCATATATATATATATATATATATATATATATATATATATATATATATATATATATATATATATATATATATATATATATAATTTTTCTAAATCATTCCAGGTGTCGATCAATTCCTTCTGTGAAGAGTCACGACGTCGTTTCGCCAAAATCTGATTTGACGTTTTTTCGAAGAATTCTTCAGTCGAAGCGGACAACACTTGAAAATGTCAAATGAGATTTTGGCGAAACCTCGTAATTCTTCACAGAATAAAAGGATCGATATCCGGAATGTTTCACAATCAAACAACCCATATTTTCGCTGTCTTCTCGTCGCAGGCTTATTTATGGAGTTTTTTGACTTCTTTGGACTGCGTCCAATGAGACAACAGTAGTCAGGAGTTATACACCCCCGACCGTTGGGTTCCACTATCTCATGTGGAACGCACAACAACCTACGTCTCCGCAATAATGAGCATTGGTTAGTTGCTTTACTGGGAGGAAGCTCCACCCATCCCTTACATTGAAGGGCACATGTTGTTTGATTGTGGAGAGGGACTCCCTATTCTTGGCGAGAGAGCATATGTCGGTACCCTGATGAGTCTAACCACCATATATATAGACCAAAATAATTAAAATTAATATAATTAAAATAATAAAAAATTAAAAATGCGAATTTTATCATGAAACTCGGCATATGAGGTTAAAATAATATCCCGAACAACTTTTTCTAACAACCTTTTTCGATATCTCTAACGTGAAGCAAAATATTCAAGTTTTAGTTGAGTATCTTAAAAAATGTGACCCATCCACCTGAATGACTGTGCAAAAATTTAAATCTGTATTCCTTCAAATAGCGGAGATATGGGGGTGTCTTCAACTTAAATGCGACACACTGTATATATATACATATATTAGTTATTATGTTACCTGAGCAACAAAAAATATTTAAAAAAATCTACGACATGCTCTTCTCTTATTCTGTTTTCCTTCCATGGCATCTGCTACGATGGAGTTATTATAACATTTTTTTGACTTGAGATTCAATATAATTGAATTAAATATTATGTTTATTTTCGTTATTAGTGCTGTGATACTGTGAATATAATTCAAGGAAAAAGATTATTTATAAAAACTGAAAAAACCTAATAAACGTATGTCGTAGTTTAAGAACATTATATAATTGTCATTTTAATTGTCCACATTTATATGTCACGTGGTATTCGGGATGACACGAAAGCTCTGTATCTAAAATATAGCAAAAGTACAAAATCCTATTTGTGATAAATTCTCGTTTCTGGTAATTCTTTTTAGTTTAATCTCAAAACAAAGTATATAATCTCTAATAAAACGTGTTGGCAGTACTTAAAGAACTTTTTCGGCAGACTTTGTTTTTAAAAACTTTATTTCGAAAATGGTTTACAAAATAGGTTTTTTAAACTCAACAGCTTAACTAAGAATTAACAATATTAAATTTGGAGGTAATATTTATACTTAAAAATACGTTTAGGTTGCGTTTCTCACGGGACCATCTGGTGGCGTGATGACTCCCAAGGTGATGCTGACATCGTGGTTCTCATGCGAACGAAATATGTAACTCTACTCTTGAGGTGATGCTGACATCGAGGTTCTCATGTGAGCGGAGTACGTAACTCCTCCCTCCTTAAGATTCGAAAACAACGGTACGTTTTTCCGAATCCACTTTACTCTGGGGGTGGCTTTTCTTGGACCTTCTTCTGACAGCTTGCCAATAGGAATACAACTTTTCCCTTTGCATCATCACTACAAGTATGGTTAGGACAATGCAAATACCTAAAACAATATAATTTGTGGTTTGTCGATGATTAGTGTTATCGAGGTTTATCGGCTTCAATTGATTTGCCATATTCTTCAGATGGTATATTTCGTCAATATTGATTTTGGTAATGTTCGAGGTAATCGAAGTTTTCGTTCCATCTAACTTTGACCATTTTATTTCGGGTAGGATAATTGGTTTTCCTCTCTGAATCTTTAAGTCATTTAGAAATTTCTTTTCCTTAATTTGAACTTCGCAATCTTCTGGGATTTTAATTAGTGAAGATTTCGATATTTCGAAATATTGATCGGTGTTGCATTTGGCAATCATTGTTTCTGGTTTGGTGGGTAAGATTAAAACTAGTTCTCTGGTAATCTGCTCTGTCACTGGTTCCTCAATATTAATTTCGATTGTCGGACAATTTCCAGTTTGATGTCCTGCTATTAGACTGTTCACACATTGGTCATCGGGTAGGAATTCTTCCATGCAGAAATGTATTTTCTCGATAATTGGACATGAATTAGCAATAAATTGTCTTCTCATAGGGGTTTGTGCCAAATAAGGGTATTTTGGTATAAAGATGGTTCGATTTTGGATAATTGGGTAGATGTGATAGAAGGTAAGGGTTTCAGGCCTCAGTATCGGTACATGTATGGCAAATATTACTTTGCTTTCTAAAAATTCTACTTGAATTCCAAAAAATTGATAGTATGACAATAAATTTTTGAATGTTGGAATTTCCGAATTGTTATAGATATTCTTTAAATAGTTTAACATATTTTTTAATTCTAAACTTGACAGTATGCTGCTATGTAGAGCGTTTACTTTGGCAAACATAATAGCGTCTTCCAAATTATCAAGAAACATTATTAGATTTTGACAATCTAAATTTAATTGCGTTGTAATTCCTTGGAAACTTAGATAATCTTGTATGTTATTGATAGTTTGTTGAACTGGTGAGAGTAATGTATATAAACTTGATTGCAGTGACTCTTGATTTTTACTTAGAGTTGCCACAGTTTCGTTGTAATTATCGATTAGATTTTTTGATAATGAAATCTGTAATTTTAATTCGTCAACTATGGTTTTCTGATTGGACTCTAAAATTGCTATTGCTTCATCATATCGTTTACCGTCATCTGAATCTAGGGTTCCGAATAACCATTTATTAATCTTTCCAATTCCATCAATAAAACCTCGTTTATTTCTAATGTGAGGGTGTAAATTTTCGATTTTATTTGTTGCAATTTCTATTAAGTATTCGGTTCTGAGGAGTAGGTTTTGCGCTAGTGCATGATAAGAGATATTATTCGATGCATTTACTGGTAATAAACTTTCCTTGAGTTTAAGAAAATAAGCCTTAATATTACTTAGTTTATCGATTAAATGTCTTAAATCTACGTAATGAATAAATGTATGTCTATTATAAATAAGTCTGGAATTTCCCAGTTGGATAGGTAATATGGGGTTCTCCAGCGTGGTGATTTGAATGTCAGACCCGTTTGTCAGGTGGATCTGCAGGACCAGGTATAACAGGATCGTCGCTGTTTCCTGCTTCATCCTGAAAAGATTTTCCTCCATTAGGTTTAGGTTTTCTGAGGGTACTTTTATGATATGAAGTTTTGTCTGTTATTATTTTGGTATCAGTTTCATCAATTATTGGTACCTTTTTAAATTTTGGTTTGTCTTTGCTTCTATATTTCGTTTTCACGTAGGCGATCTTTTGATCTTGAAAGTCAGGAGGTTCTTGTCTAGTTTCGTTTATTTTCAATATTACATTTTGTTTGGTTTCTTCATTTATTCTCTTTACTTTCTCATATAGCTTGTTCGATGTTTCTTTATGTGATTGTACATAGCTAGATATGATAGCGTTGTCGTTTAGATCAAAAGGGTTTATAGTATTTACGTGTCCTGTTGTTATTTCGAAGGGCGTAAGTTTGGTCACGCTTTGTATTGAATTATTATAACCCATTACAGCTCTTCTCATCAACTGCTGTATTGTCATGTCTTTGTTTTCTTCTCGTAAACAACGAAAACTTTCAATTATGGTCGAATGAAAACGTTCAACGGGTGAGTTCGAATTACTGTTTTTCGCGGTTGTATAGTGTAGTTCAATTCTATACAATTTACAGAAATCTTCGAGGTCTTTATTTTTGAATTCTGTTCCTTGATCTGCGGTTATTTTTAATGGAAGACCGTGATGTGTTACGAATGTATACAAATTTTCTACTACTTCGGTACCTGTAATACTACGGAGTGGGTAGGCTTGTCCATATCTTGAGAATGAATCTAAAATTGTTACAAAGGCGTCGTAATTTATTCTAAAAGTATCCACGTGTATGTGCTCGAAAGGTCTTGATGCTGTAGGTGTTAAATTAAATTTAATTACGGGTGGATTTCGATCATATTTGTTTCTTTGGCATATCTCGCAATTATTAATGAAATTTTCAATATCATCTGACATCTTTGGCCAATAAAATCTTGTACTGAATGCTGCTTTCATTTCATTCATACCTCTGTGGCATGTTTTGGTGGTGTGGTGTAGAGTAAGTTTTTCCTGTTGCTCATCTCTTGTTCGTATATCTTCTAAGAACGTTGAGCATTGTAATATCTTGTAAGATGAGTTTTTAAAAAGGTTTTGCAAAGTGATTGCAAACTGACGTGCGCATTCTTGGTTATTAAAGTATATAGCGTATAATTGTTTCGGTTTTACATATTCTTTAAGGAATGTGACTATACTGAATGTTGGATCTCTACTTGAAATAGTTAAGTAAAATCTGCTGTTTTCGAACACTCGTTCTTGTCTTAGTTGAAATTTGGTTATATCTCCACTTGTGACAATTATTTGATTTTTATACATGTTTATGGCTCTTTCAGTTATTGGCATTCCGCAAATGGGATCTTCAGCTGAAGAGTGTACTGTTTCAACTCCTTCTTTATTATTCTCATGAATAGTTGGTGGTTTAATTTGAATGTCCGAAATAATATTTATTTTCGGTGGAATAACTTCATCAATTGTAACTTGATCTACGTTTGGTAATTCGCTAGGTGTTAATAGAAATTCTTTTATTATATCATCAGCGTCGCCTGCATTATTACAAACTGATTCGGTTTCTGCTGCATTGACTTCTGCTACATTCCTGGATAGAGCATCAGCTGCTTGGTTGTTTTTCCCTTTTTTATATCTAATTTCGTATTCAAATTCTGCTAATTTTAGTCGCCATCGTACTAAACGAGAATTTGGTTCTTTTAGCGACATTAACCATTGTAAAGGTTTGTGATCGGTGTATATCACAAATTTTGCGCCATATAAATAGGGTCTGTAATATTTACAACTCCACACAATAGCCAATAATTCTTTTTCTGTTGTTGAATAATTGATTTCGGCGGGGTTTAGAGTTCTGGATGCATAGCAAATTGGGTGACCATCTTGAGATAAAATTCCCGAAATTGCATAATTCGATGCATCCGTAGTCAGTTCGAAGGTTTTAGAGAAATCCGGATATGCTAAGACTGGTTCTGAAATTAATAGATTCTTACAGGTGTTAAAACATTCTACGAATTCTTGTGTGTGTTCGACTTTATTTCCTTTCTTTAAACATAGAGTCATCGGTTTAGTGATTTTGGCAAAATTCTTAATAAACCTACGGTAATAGCCTAACAAGCCTAAAAATGCTTTGATTTCCTTTTGCGTTCTTGGAATGGGATATTTTTGTATAGCAACTATTTTCTTTTTATTAGGTCGGACTCCTTCAGGTGTCACAATATGACCTAGAAATTCAACTTCCTTTCGTAGAAATTCGCACTTGTCAATTTGTATTTTTAAATTAGCTTCTCGCAATTTCTTAAAGATGAGTTTAAGGTTCTGAATATGTTCCGTTAAGCCTGTGCTCACTACTATTATGTCGTCCATAAATACCATACAAATCTTGTTCTGTAGCTCTTTTAAGACTTCGTCCATTATTCTTTGGAACGTAGATGGAGCATTTTTCAGACCGAATGGCATCCTTAAAAATTCATAATGTCCATTTTCAACTGTGAACGCCGTTTTTTCTATGAAGTCTTTTTCTACCTCAATCTGGTGAAAACCAGACGCTAGGTCCAATGTTGAAAAGTACTGGGCTCGTCCTAATTTGTCCAATATATCGGTTATATTTGGAATAGGGTAGCGGTCCGAAATTGTCTTTTCATTGATTTTTCTATAATCAACTACTACTCTCCATTTTTGTCTTTCCGAAGCGTCCATCTTCTTAGGGACGATCCATATCGGTGATGACCATGGACTGGATGATGGTCGTATTATTCCCTTTTCTAACATTTCGCTGATTTGTTTGCACACTTCATTCTTGTGAATGTATGGGTATCTGTATGTCTTTGTGTACACTGGTATATTATCTGTGGTTTTTATTTCGTGTTTAATTTTCGATGTAAATGTTAATTTGTCTCCTGGTTGGTAAAATATATCTTCAAATTCTCTGCACAATGCCGTAATTGCTTTTCCTTCTTCTTGGTTCATATGTTCGGTGCGTATTAGATGATTTAACTGTGCCTTTTTGCTTGGTATTTGTTGAGAACATTTATGATTTACTTGTTCGAAAGTCATACATTCGAATTCTTGCGGTTTAAATAATTGACAAGGAAATGGTTCAGTGAGAGTCAATGTTATATAGTTATTTGTTGGGTTATGAATTTCGATTATAGCATAACCATCGTGAGCATAAGAGAGAATGGATGGAAAGTTCAATTCATCTATTTTTTCGCTGTTGGTGATGATTTCTCCTTCTCGTATATTAACTGGAATTTTCTTTAAAGTTTTTTCTTTGGGATTTATGGTAATAGAAAAGTTTGTTTCGGAAGGTCTTCGGTATTTAAAAGGAATTTCGATTTGTTGTCCAATTAGTTTTTTATTTAAAAGATCTATATTCAATCCCATATTAATTAAATCTGTTAGACCGATTACTCCATCAAAATAGTCGTGAAAATCAAAAAGAATAAAATCTATCTCATAATCTAGTTTAAATTCTGAAAATGCTGGAATTTTTGCCTGAAATTGTGTGTTTTCACTACCTATTGCTGTTTTGATGATGTTATTCGCTCGATAGATACAGTTTGGATAACATTTTTCTGCGACAGTTGGTCTTAAAATTGATCTTGAGCTCCCGGTATCTATTAAGAGTTTAATTTTAGGATAGCCAATTTCGATATATGGTAAAGCGTTATTAGAGGAAATGTTTATTTCCGTCAAGGTTGGCCTTCGTTCTGGGCTTGTTCCGTAAAATTTCCAATTTCTTTAAGGTTTTCATTCTCTGAAAATTCTTCGTTTTTTTGTTGTTCATCTTCACCATAGTTATTCACATGATAATCAAGGTGAGTTTCTTCATTCGGTTCGTAGTACGAGTAATCTTGATAATCTTCAACCGGATATCCTTCACACTCGTTGTTGTGAAGTTCTTCGAAAGTAAAATTCGGTTTTTGATTGGGGTATGTGTTTTGGAAATGGTTGAATTGATTACGGATTGGCTGTCTGCTAAATCCGTTACTGTTTCGTACACTAATCGACATGGGTGTTGGTTTACTCATTTGACTAGGTGGAATATTCTTGGGCTTAAACACATTTTTTGGAGGTCCAAAAACTTCCCGGTTTGTAAAGAATTTTTGAGGTGCGAATTGTCTGGGCTGCACATTTATTGGTTGTGATGGCCATTGAAATGGTTTTGCCATTGTCGAATATTGTTGTTGATTAAAATTTGGGTTTCGGTTAAAAGCATTCTGATTAAATTGATTTTGATTGAAAGGGTTTTGATTAGAATAATTTTGATTGTTTGAGAATTTTGGATAATTTGAAAAATTTGTTGGTTTCGGTGCAAATTGATTATTACTGTATTTTTCAGTTGCGTTTAGGTTCCCATATAATTTTTCGAAATTTTCAAATTCAACGACATAAGCCATTGCATCTTCCAATGTGTCGAGTTTTTTCAAATGCATGTTATTTTTCAGGGTTCCCGTACAACCTGCTATGAATGTATTTAACGCCGTTTTCTCATAGTAAGTAATGTGGCAAATTTTCTGTTGTTCACTCAAATTTAAATCGTTACTAATTCTCTGAGCAACATTACTTCGAAGAAGTTGAAGTCTGGTTCCGAAACTTATTAAGTGTTCACCTTTGAATGGTCTGGCTCGTGTTAATTCTTGGACTAAATTGTCCGTATTGCGTCTATCAGAAAAACATTGTTGTAACGCGGCTTTCAGAGCGTCCCAATTTGTCAGCTCTGTTCTATTCCCAACCATTACTTCTGCTTTCTCGATTAATTTTTCCTGAATACAATCGAAAATGTGGGCATCTAATTCCTCACTTTGTAATTGCCTATATATATTTACGAGTTTATCGCATTTGGTAACAAATTTATTTAAAACGTTACTGTCACCATTAAAAGGTTTAATATTTTCTAATCTAGATTTGAATAAATCCCAGTCAATGGGGGTTTGTTTACTTTGTTTCTGCATTTTAGAATCGTTATCGTTAAATGCTAATGCTAATGATGCTACTAAATCGTCAATTTCTGTCATATATTTTTGTTCCTCTTTCTTAACCTAATTTCTAACCCTAATGTGTTCAATACACTGGTTTTTTGTGTGAAATACACTTCCCTAACTATTCCAACTGAGTACCTTAATCAGAGGGTCAGGAGGGTAAAAGGAATTGGCACTAACCTTTGTTGATCTGCTTCTTCCTTCCCGAATTCTCGGCTGTGCTGCTGTCTGCTTCTGGTTCTGTTGATTGCACTGCTGGATTGGCTCCAACTGTTGTGTCTCTTGGTGTCGTCCTCAATTGGCTCGTTCGTGAAACACTTGTGCAATCCTACCGACTGCGCCACTTAAAGAACTTTTTCGGCAGACTTTGTTTTTAAAAACTTTATTTCGAAAATGGTTTACAAAATAGGTTTTTTAAACTCAACAGCTTAACTAAGAATTAACAATATTAAATTTGGAGGTAATATTTATACTTAAAAATACGTTTAGGTTGCGTTTCTCACGGGACCATCTGGTGGCGTGATGACTCCCAAGGTGATGCTGACATCGTGGTTCTCATGCGAACGAAATATGTAACTCTACTCTTGAGGTGATGCTGACATCGAGGTTCTCATGTGAGCGGAGTACGTAACTCAGTGTAGAGTTTTTTTTACCTACAATAAAGTTGGTAATTCAATACGAAAAGTTTCAATTAAAGATCTTGTTTCAAGAAGTTTAACAAGTTTATACCCTACTATCATCCTACATATAAAGCGTCAAACGCAATTTCCACTACGCTACAGAAACATCGAGCAGCAATATTACTTCACCCTAGAATATCCCTTCATACCACTTCAACCCACCGGTTTAGGTTGATTAATTGTCTTTGGATGTTAAAATATCTCATAAGCTTGATATAACAAAACACTGGGATCTATTTTCTGAAAAAAAAAAAATTAACAGACAGGACTAACAGTAAAGGTTGTCCTCGATAGACAAATGGTGTATTGAAACATTGTGTTCTGGATTATAATACTTGGACGTTTTTAGAAAAATAACATAAAGAATGGAGATAATTGATGATTTTATGGATAAATAAACTTTATAATTACTTCTTCATTCACTAAACTCGAAATTTACCACTAACTTTTTAAACTTCTCGATGCGCGTTTCTCTAACCATGTTAACATGATCAGGAGATGATTTAAGCTAATTCTAAAACTATGTACTATTTATATGTCAACCGTAGGGGAGAGGGGGTCAATTGAACCACGGGGAAATTGAACCAGTCGACTTATAAATTCGATAAAAATAAAAAGATGAAACGTCCTCTTAGAATTATGTTCTAATATGTCAACCCCTGATTTGCCCAAAATTTGGAATCATTGCGATGATTTAATTTTGAAAAATTCAAAATTTGTGTTTATGGTTTTTTTTAGCTCTCGACAAAATGTTTAATATTATTTCAATTCTTAAATATAATCATAAAATTTCAGTTGTAATGTCCCCATATATCTATATTTTACAATTCTTAACTTGATTTATGGGGAAATAATCTTTTAATCATTTTTTTATTTACTAATTACCGCAATAAAATTAGATGGGGTGAAATGAATCATTAATCGTAGGGGCGATTGAACCTTCGAAAATATCGGACTTGCGCGCGCGTCTTTACCTCACACGAAAAATACTTATAATGATAAAGAATGTAGCATGTGTTATTGTGATATTTTGTAATGAATAGTTTATTTATTAAAGATTGTCAATATTATCAAAAACAATAGTTAATAGTTATTTATTTTCTTCAGATAAAACCATTTTTCCCAAGTTGAGGTTATAACCTAACAAATCGATGACAGTCAATGTATAATAGATGTTTTTACACATTTTTTGGCGTCTGCTAATTTCAGTATCCTATAAATATATTATTTCAATTAAAATTTATTTTTTATAGATATTAAAATGCGCGGTAAAAGTGTGAGGAAAATTGGGTCGTGGTGGAATATCCACTGAAATCTATAAATCTATGAAACGCCATGTAAAAGAATTTTGGAATCTAAAGAGGCAATAAAACGTGTTGCTAAATTATTTTATCTTTCTAGATGATTACGTCGATATCTTAATAAATAAAATTATAGAAGAAAGGTGAAAATTTGAATGCTGGGTACCATCCTCACAACAAGGCCTTCACGTCTGAACAAGAACGTTTATTAGTCAACTATTGCTTAACATCTGCTAAATTATATGATCGATTAACAACGATTGATTTAAGAAAGTTGCTATTAATTTGCTTTTGAAAAAATATAAATAATCATAATCGGATTATAATAAACAGGCTGGTAGTGGTTGGTCTAAAGATATGATGAAAGATACCCGGAGATATCTATTAGAGTTTCAGAAGCTACAAATCTTGCCCGTACTACGAATTTCAATAAATTTGGCTGAAAAATCAAAAAAAGTAGAGTAGTGAAAAAAAGAAATAAATTTTATCATAAAAGTATAAGAAAATAAATAATATAATAATATATGTTTATTACAAGTACGTAATAATAGTATTAAGATATAATAAATAATAATAATAATCCAATTAAATAAAATTATTAAAGAATTTTTGATTCAATTGTCTTTTTCTCCCCTTCCTAATGAAGCGTTTAAAAATCATTAACCGTGAAGTTGACTAAGCGTTACATTAATGTAACGTCACCCTCAGTTTTTTTTTGTGACAGCTACATATTCATTTTCACCTCAAATAGATATCTATCATAGTCAACATATTTAAATTTATCAATATTCGATAAGGCTGTAAATATGCCACGAAAGTGTTTAAATCACCCAGATAGTTTCTTTTACTGGTGTGGAAAATTATTTTTTATCTCTTAGCGTCGAAATTTCACACCATTAGTAATCAAATATTATATAGGTTCCTTTGGGTTTCCTGTACAATCAAGATAAATTCTGGGTCGCATAAATCTGCACATGTGTGAGACTTCTGCTGGGTTGGGTTGGGCCTTTTGCTGTGCCAATGATGGACGGAACAAATAGATCACGTAATTGATTGTTATTTTTGTTTGACTGCTATAAAGGGTATCACAACTAAGTAGAAACACACCATAAAGTATCCAGACCTGTCATCTGCAAAAAGACGCATCTGGATAGTGAAGAATTGCCTGTGTCAACACGTCCAAATTCATTAGAAACTCAAAAAGCTGTTGCTAATCAAGAGCTCGATGACTTCGAGACGAGTGCGACCCATATTATGAACCAAATACTTCAAAAGAACCACACTTATTGACACAAGGTGACCTAAATGATTAGGTACGTGATTTACAGTTATTTAAAATACAGACTGAGCTTTTGGGATCTAGATTTAAACGGCTGGAATCTACTTTCAGTACAAGAAATTCCTATTTTCGCCATCACGATGATGAATTGAAACCTCATTTTTCTCAAGCAGATTATTTGGTCTATTGTAATGACATTCATGCAATAATGAATCTGTTAAATTTTGATTACAATTCAAGTCATTGACGATTGGCCATTGGCACATCAAAAACTAGTTTGAAAGTAGTGTTGCTACATAACGGCAACATACTTTCTTCAGTACCTCTAGCCAGTGGTTCTAATATGAAAGAAACTTACGAAAATAAGAAATTCCTTCTGGAAAAGATTGAATCCAGTCAATACTCCCTGAAAATTTGTGGAGATTTTAAAGTAATTGCTCTTTTGCTTGTACTGTAGTTTAGGTACATAAAAAATTGCTGTTTTATTTGCGAATAGGACAAATGGGATAGTAGAGATAGAAAAAATCACTATATAAAGAAAGAATGGCCCAAGCGTAAGTAATTTTCTCCAGGATAGAAGAATGTTAAAAGTACACATCTAGTGAACTCTGAAGATGTACTTTTACTACACTTGCATATAAAACTCGGCCTCATACAAAATTTTGTAAAAGCGATGGACAAAAATGCTAGTGGATTTTTATATCTGAAAGAGAAATTTCTCAATATTAGCAATGCGAAAATTAAAGAGGGGATATTTATAGGTCCTCAAATAAGGGAACGAACTAATGAAGGATAACAGCTTTTAGTAAAAACTGAATGATCTTGAAAAACTCGCCTGAAAATTTTTTCTTAATGTCGTAAAAACTTTTTGGGTAACCACAGAGCAGAAAAGTAAAAAATTACAAAGATTTAATTAATACATTCTTGTTAGGTGGCAATAGTACTATCTAAAATAGACAGACGTTTTCGTGTGACAAAAAACTTTGAATTATGTTGACCAGTGTAACTGAATATGTTGACATAATTCAACCACACAGATGCATTTTATTTCTCCCATATCTAATGTAGAAATATGTTTTTTACATCTGGTTAATATGGATTTTTTAGTTTACCCAATATACCTTTGATCACAATCTTAACAATTATTTTCACAAATCCACGATTTTCTGTGCTAATCTACTTTATCATCTGGATTGCTCAGGAATCTTCTTAATTCATTATGTGGTTTGTAGACTACCTCAATGTCCACTTTTTAATGTTAATTAGGCATCAAACGGTATTACCATGAATTTATTTTTGTTCTGTTCCTTTTGAAAAGTCAGTTCTTCAAATACGGTTCTAAAATTATCTTTTCTATTTAATTTATTTACAATGTTCTTAAATAAATAAGCAAAGAAAACTATCTAAAATTTCCACTATATTTAAAATTGTATGTATAACAATTGTTTCGACATACAGTATCTTTTTCAAATACAAACTACTATACTCAAAGAGATGTACCACTGAACACCATATCATTTTTTTAAAGCTCTCCACGCATATTTCGCTAACCATGTTAGCATTATCAAGAGATGATTTCTGGGTCGTGTCCAAAAGTGTATGTTGGACAAACAGGAAGAACTTTCTCTATTACGCTCAATGAACATAAAAGAAGTTACACTAAACAACAAAATACTTCTCATTATGCTAACCATTTAGTGTTAGAAAAGCAGAAATTCAATGATAATTTTAAAATGTTTCATAATGAGAATAAATACACAAAATTAAATCGTTTAGAGAGCCTAGAAATTAATAAAAGGAAAAATTTTGATATTTTGCTAGATGACAAGCCGGACTTGAATGGTTCGCCGTTATTAAACTTATATTGCCCTCCTAGACGTTGACAAAAAATGGATTTTCTACTATCATGTTTTATGGTATTATTAGGTCGATGGACAACCTAAACTGCTCAAAAATCACTTTTCTTACTGTTAGTTTAACATAGTAGTTTGTACTTGAAAAAGGTACTGTGTGTCGAAACAATTGTTATACATACAAATTTAAATATAGTGGAAATTTTTGATATTAATCTTTGCTTATTTATTTAAAATTAATTTAATATGAATTTCCATCCAAGTATCGGTTATCGCAGTTAAATTTACAATATTCTTATTATAACCATTTAGTTCGGAGACCTCCTTAATTAATTTTAATTATCTGTTATAAGTATCTTTATTTAAAGGAAAATTAATGAATCTATCTACCGTAAAATGTAAAAAATAACTAGTTATTTAAAAGCTCTACAGACCCTGAAGGCCTAGGGCGTAGTGTTTACAATATCGTATTTTACATAACACTATTTTACATATAATTATAACATTGCATATGTGGTTTCCATCCTTCACCAGTTCCTCCGCAGCACAGTTTGGACTATTCCTCTCTATCCCTTTCTATTGTTTGCTACGTCCTTCCATTCCCCCATCCTTATCGTATCCAAATCTTCCTGCACTTGATCCATCCATCTTTTTCATGGTCTGCCCTTCCTCTTCTTCCCTATTTGCCCTCTGCGTAACACTAGATTTGTCATTCTCCCTCAGCCCAGTCTCTCCACGTGTCCAAGCCATCTCACTCTCTGCGCTTTCACAAATGTTATTATATTTGGACTTTTGTACAGTTCTTCCAACTCATTATTCGTTCTTCTCCTCCACCCCACCTCAGTTCTCTTTCCTCCATATATAGTTCGTAACATTTTCCTTTCCCACCTTTTCAGTTTCTCTTCCTCTGTTCGGTTTAGCGTCCAAGTTTCACATGCGTAAATTGTTGTGGGTCGTATTACTGTTGTCTAGATTCTTTGTTTTGTGCTTCTAGACACATATTTGGACTTCATCAGTACCTTCAGGCCTCCATATTTTCGATTACCCTTTACTAGTCTGGCCTGTATTTCGTGCTCTTCGTGCCCGCCCTCTTCGATTGTAACTCCTAGGTAGCTAGCAGAATTTCTGAACTCTTTCGAAAGTATGTTCTCTTCCATCACTGGCTGCCATGGTCATGTTCCCCTCTTTTGCCGATAGATCTTACATTTATCCCATCACCATGTATTTTGACTTTTTTGATTTATTTCCAAGCCGAACTTCTTCCCTTCTTTTTCTATTAATCTTATGGTTTTCTTTAGCTCCTTTTTGGTTCTTGCCAGTATAGTCAGATCATCTGCGAAGGCCAAGCATTGGTGTTCACCGTTGTATATTGTGCAATCAGTTCTAAAATGTTCATCTAAAATGTAAACTAGCCATCCTATTATGGAAGCTATGATTCAAACCGTTAGGAATGTATCTCGTAGTGGTGTGTTTTTTTTCTAAAAATATCAAAATCTAACCTGTTTTCATTGTTCACCAGTATTTTGTTTCATACATAGTCTTTTTAGGAAGATATACCCTGAAACAATACTGTTAATTCCATGAACCATGTCCTGATGGCCTGATGATGCTAACAGGATTAGCGAAACGCACACCGAGAAGTTTAAAAAAGTAATTTTGATGTTTAGTGGTAAATTCCTTCGAGTTTAGTGTTAATAGAAGAATTGATTTTCTATTTACCAAATCTCATTGAAATAACTCGGCTGCTGTCTCGCTAACGAAATTAGCATCATCAGGGGGTGATTAAAACTAAAGCTTAATCTATTTTATTTACAATTTATATCTAAATATAACAGGGAAGAGTATCAATTTGGCTGAGGCATATAAAATTACTCGTCTATGATTAAAGTAAACAAAGGACTGTGTGGGATGGGCTCTTTATTTTTATTACGACTATTTATAAATTTATCTTTTTCAATACTTTCGCGTGTATCTAATAATCTCGTATCTTTAACATCTCTAAGTAATTTTAAGTTGTATAAATCTACGTTGTGGTTAGTTTCATAAATATATTAGGTAATCCATATACATTTGATCTATTTTGTTTGATTTCTTTCTTGCATATGACGTTTTTCAGTTTCTTCTTTTGCGTTATAATAATTGCGTTTTCTTTTACTCGTTTACGTAATCATCATTTTATTACAACCATTACTGGTATCAAATAAAATTCGACACCCAGTGACCAATGTGTGTAAAATTGAATTATAATTTTGGAGTCAAAAAATTTCAATCTACCAATTGACTGACTTCAAAAGAAATTTAAAAATAAAAAGAACAAGTTTCAATAAGACTAATAAGCAGTAGTTTCCCCATGGGTCTATATGCATGCCTATAAGCGATTGGGCATGTTATCGATTAAATGGTCAATTTGGGCTTGTGGAATTCTCTCTCATTCTTCACGAGCAGCATCTTTTAGTTCTCGCAGGGTAACAGGAGGATTGTTTCGTTTCTTGATTCATATCAGAAGAATTTACTGGCCACTTTAACTTCAAGAAAATTTTCCTTCTTTTCAAGAAAATTTTATACTGCTGCCGTTTGATGATGGGGTGCGTTGTCATCCATGAAAACAAATCCGTCGCCCACTGCGCCTCGGAATAGACGCATAACAGGATTTAAAACTTCCTCCATGTACACAGCATCAGTGACTTTTCTTTCCAGGACCAGTAGAGGTATCCGAGTACCCCTTATAACCCCTCTTATACCACCCCAAAACATCACGCTCTCGCCTTCAAATGGGATACGTGGTTGAGCTGTTTCTAGTCGGGCTTGTCGACCTGAAGCACTCCAAATTAATGTTTTTCGTGAATCAGAAACCAAGCCAATTCTCGTCTCATCGGAGAACATCACGTTATTCCGGTTAGGTCTATGATCCAACATTTCTCGAGCCTACTGCAATCTGACATTTTTGTATTGAAGGGTTAGTTTCGGAACAGGTAAAGGTCTATTGCGATGCAGATTTACTCCTTTCAGTCTACGTGTTATCGTTTGTCGTGAAACATTTTCCCCTCAAACCTAACAAGCCACCTTGATATACTACTTGTAAATTCTAGTCGATTTCTTCGAGCTATCATCGATAATCTGCCGGTCTTGTGCAGCTGTTGTATATCGTTTTCTATCACTTCTGAGGTAATCATTTACGTCAATTGTCTCTTGGAATTTTTTATCAATTTTCGATAAAGCTCTTTGGGAAAAACCTACAATTTCCCCGATATCATTTTGATTAAAGCCATGTTGTAGCAAAGCAATTACTCTTGATCTGTTAAAATGAGATATCATGTTTCTAGGCATTTTAAAATGGATTGATTGAAAATTGAAAAATAACTGAAATAATGTGTAAATACCAGTATCTACGGAATTTCTACGGGCAAAGATCGAAAAAACCTGTGTTATCAGCAAAACAATGTTATTTTCATTTAAAAACGGTGCAAAATAAATATCTATCGCAATTTTTGTATCATAGGCGTAGGTATCCTATTTGTAAATATTCCAAACTTTTGGACATATGTGTATTTAACATGGACATATGTGTATGTGAATCTTATTTCTTTACTGTAGTTTAAAATAATATTTATTAATAAATATAATAATAATTATTTAATCTAATATATAACAATAATATATGCCACCAAGGCCACCTGATTTAAAGCCTTTATATTATTTTTGGGGTTATGTTAAACCTTTGGACTACGCCGATAAACCAGCAACTATAGATGCTTTAAGAGCCAACATAACTCGGACAATTGCGGACTCTGACTCCCAATTATTTGAAAAAGTGGTTGAAAATTGGATGGACAGAATGCGCTTTGTCGGCCGACATTTATCCGAAATGGTTTTCAAGCATTAATTGAACGTTATTTCACATCATTCTCTATAACACCATTCGAATCTAAGGACATATTATTATCCTGAGACGATAGGAAATAATCTGAAATAAACAAATAAAGTGAACACGTTTTCTTGAGATAATTACAAATAAAAAAAAAACAAAGGATCTTAAATCAGATGATCTTGGTGGCCAGGTAGTTTAACTTTTCCAAAATGCATATTTTTTCTGGAATACCAAAGTGTCTCAAAAATGGCGACTTATTATTATTACTTATCCTCCATTCCATAAATTAGTTCTCCAAATAATCTCAAGAGTTTTACGCATAAAAATCGAGAAGAAATATTAGAATTTCGCCTTGACAATGGAAATTCAATTCCCTGAAATGTAAGAAAATAGATGAAAGCTGCTAGGGCTTAAGAGCCTCCCCAATAAAAAAGAATGGAATTGAGGGAAATATAGCAAAAAAATTTCATTTTTAAATTTTAAAACAGCCCTCTTTTAAAGCCGCTAATATTCTACATTGACTTGAATAAATTCAGGTAATTTTCTTGCTTGATTTTAGCTTTTTAAAAATCCTTTTTAAAAGATCGTTTTAAATTGGAATTATCTTTTTTATTTTTGTCCTAATTGGATTTTTCTTTCTTAATGTGTGTATATACTCTGTAGTACCGCAATTTTTAGGGTGGTGCTTCATTCTTTTTACACTGGTACTTAATAATTGTTTATTAGCTATTCTTGGGAAGAGAAAATGTAATGCTATGAAAACTATGGAAACGTTTGATACAACATAAAAGTATAGGTCCTCTTGGTAATCCAACAACACCCTGTAACAGTGCGAAGGACAGAGCGAATTTTTATCTCCTTGTAGCAAGGAGTTTTGGATACTTTGCACACGTGCTTTAAGCTTGTTTAGAATTGCCGACAGCCATAGTAATCGCTCAGGAGTTCTATCAGCGCTATTCCATACATGTTCTTCACATATCCCATGCATCTTGCGAGACATACAAGTGTCGTTATCCCAGACTAGTCTAAAAACTGTATTGTTGAGTGTCAGAACTTTAACAGGAGACACAATACTTGAAGAGATGTACCACTAAACACCAAATCACTTTTTTGAACTTCTCGACGCACGTTTTGCTAACCATGTTAGCATCATCAGGAGATGATTTACTCTAATTCTATTGGTATGAAACACCAATAGAACGGTCAAACATTGTTCGGGGTCTATTTCTGTTCAGTTTTCTCTTCAAGTTTAGTGTTTCATACCAATAGTTCCAATAGAAGAATTGATGAGACACAATGATAACTACAAGTAATAATTCGGTAATTTTTTTAATTATACAACTCTTCACATATCTCGCGTAGTATATTTTCAATGGTGGCATGATTGTTTCATTTACGGTCAAACATTGTTCGGGGCCTATTTCTGTTTATTTTCTTTTGAAGTTTAGTGTTTCATACCAAAGGTTCCAGTAGATGAATTGATGTGACACACAATGATAACTACAAGTAATAATCTGGTATTTTTTTTAATTATACAACCCTTCACATATATTGCGTAATATATTTTCAATGGTGGCATGATTGTTTCATTTACGATCAAACATTGTTCGGGGCATATTTCTGTAAACCATAGGTTTAACATAACAAAGAACATTACAGTTAGAAAGATTGGCCCCATAAAACTTATTTTGAATCTGCTACTTCAAACATAAAATATGTCTTCTTGTTAACCCAAAGAAGTTGCTTCTTCCGCCTCTCAATATTAAATTTGGACTAATGAAAAACTTTGTCAAAGCCATGGAGAAAGAAAGTAATGGGTTCGAGTACTTAAAAGAAGTATTTCTTCAGTTAAATGATGCAAAACTAAAAGAGGGCGTTTTTGTTTTATTGGTATATATTAATCGATAGCTTGGAAATGTGTTGTACGGGTACTGAAAGAATTCCTGGGCAACAAGATGAAAATTATAAAAACCTCATGTATAAAGTCTTGAAAGCTTCTGAAATACTAGGGTGTCGCGTGTCTGTGAAAATGATTTTTTTACATTCCCATTTGGATTTTTTTCTGGAAAATTTGGGTGCAGTAAACGACGAAACAGGAGGGAGGTTTTTTTTTTGGAGGTTTTCACTATTTTTTTAAAGAGATGATACTACAGAACACAAGAGAAAAAGCTGAAAGTTTTTGTCGCTGGATGATCATTTCATATAATATATATTTTATATTCACTTAATCCACAGTAATGTATTTGTATAGATTTAACACGTTTTACATGTTCATATCAACTAAATAATAGATTTTATAAACGTGTCTCCTTTTTTCGCCACAACCGACCTCCTGTAGAAAAACTGTAAGTGTTACAGTAATTAGCTTATCATTTTCGGATTTAGGACTACAAAATACTTCATATAACATTTTCATCAATGTTACCTCAAAAAAGTTTAAATTTGTTGACCTGTGTATCAGCAAGGATAAATTTAGTTTATTTTTTTCTGGAAAATATAATTGCCGACTATGCATGTTACGCAAGATGACGCTAAAGTGGCTATATAATTTAAGTTATGATTGATGGCGATCGTCATTTCACAACTTCTGAAAACGCTGAGATATTACATATAATATCATTAGAAGTTCAATATTAGCCAAAGTTTGGACTGATTAGGAAGCTCGCTGCTTGAATATCGACTGATATAATATTTACCGCTTATATTGTTCGATAAATATTTATATGTCCATATTGGCATTATGGTTTCAACTTACGTTAGATACAAACCCATCTCCAATGTTACACCACAAAAAAAGAGTTCGATTAGATTAAATAAGTATGATAATGGAATGTCCCTATTAAAGTGCTATAAATAACTACCTTTTTCTATATCAAAGGATGTGTTTTATTATCATTACTATTACCACTACTATAAATTCTCTTGTTGGAACCTTGGTGTGAAACATTAAACTCAAAGAGATTTTCCACACCATTTATTAGGATTTAACATCTAATCAGTCTTACACCAATGCAACACTGTGCTCTTTTTAACATATTTTCCATAAATTTTGTCAAAATATATAGTGTTGATGCAGCAATTTTAGTACGGATCCTGTCCCTGACTTGTTATATGATTTTGGATTAACTTATGTAAAACTATTCGCTAAAAAATCCACATAAATATAATCCAAAGCCATCAAGTTAATTTTGTACGGAAATTATCAGTTTGATGGAAGTGGTTTATGATGGCATTACAGTATACTCGCCTATTATTATCTGTAGGCAACAGATCTTGAACAATTTGAGTTCTATAGACAAATATGTGCAAGTCACCTTTCAAAATTCAGCGTAAACTGCGTGGAGAAATTCCCTATCGTGAACCATATGGTTTCTGGAGAGTTCTCCACACGTGGAATATTTTTAGCGCTTGGCACTGTTCTTGGAACTCCGATGCGGGACCTATACGCAACTGTTCCAAATTCTTGTTTGAATATGCTTGAATAAACGATAAATTAATCAATTCTTCTATTGGAACCTTTGGTGTGAAACCCTAAACTTGAAGAGATTTACCACTAAACACCAAATCACTTTTTTTTAACTTCTCGACGCACGCTAACCATGTTAGCATCATCAGGAGATGATTTAATCAATCAATGATGTTAACATGACTAGCGAAATGTGCGTCGAGAAGTTTAAAAAAAGCGATTTGGTGTTTAGTGGTAAATCTCTTCAAGTTTAGTTAAACGATAAATTGTCGTTTTATTCGTAAATTCACATTGATTTGAAATATAAATCAATGGGAATTTGCCTACTCTCCAGAGTTCCCATTTTTCTAGTTGTAAACTCTGGGGAGTAGGCAGATTGAGGCCTCGGAGTATATCAACTAGATTCTCTTGAAAATGGCTTCAAAGTGGAAGCTGAAACGTCGAGATTTTACAAATCTAAAACGCAGTATAGTATTACTATTACAAAAATATTTTTAAGCTTCTAAAACGACCGCAAGAGGACGTGACGAGCTAAACATTTTTAAAAATCAAAGAGTCACGACGTTTCGCCAAAATCTCATTTGGCATTTTCAAGTGTTGTCCGCTTCGACTGAAGAGTCAAACTGACGTGCACGGGTCGTTTTTATAGCCAGCCGGCGACTGCGCAGATTATATCGGGGTAGTTCGGGACTATTTGCGGTGCTCGGCAACGGTTTCGGGCGTCCGTTTATTGATTTTTCTACCTCGCCGCCACGTTGCCGCGTTTTTTCTTTTTTCAAAAGGGATTTTCATACTTGTGGAATGTTGCGAGCGTCGTTTAGTGTATTTAGCTCACCCCTTTTTTCTATTTCAAGGGCTTCTCTGATTGTTCAGACCTTGTAGTTTTTAATATTCACTATTTCTTTGGCTCCTTCGAAATTGATTTTATGTTCTGTCTGTAGATGGTGCTGGAACAGAGCGGAAGTGGTTTGTGTGTTTTTTAAGTTGTTTTTATGTGATTGTATTCTGGCCGATTTTATCGAAATCATTTTGTTTTAGTTGTTGAATCAATTGTATATGATACGGATGAAATTTATGTTTCCTAGTTATTCTGGTCACTGTGGATTTTTTTACGGCTACCTCGCTTTCTCTCTGCCTGCATGAAATATGCGGATTCTTAATTACGTCATGAAGAACTAAATATCCTTTTCTGCACTCATAGCTCTTTTCTGCCTTTCCAAGTTTTTTTCGTAATACACACATCTAGTTCTTTCAAATTGCTCTTTCAGTGGTATAAACACTAATGCGTTAAGATGAACTCCTTCTTGCTGAAAAAGAGTTTTATTTACTTGCGTCCAAAACGTAGATCGTGTTTATCAATTCCTCTCTAGAAAAATTAATTTCCGTTCTACTTTCTGTTCTAATAAACACTGTACTACACAATTTGACAGTTCACAATGTTAAAATAATTGACCATTTGGTTCATTTGTTTCTACGCCATGATTGTCTAGAAGCTTCTAGGCCATCTGCGAATTTATAGAAGGTCATGCAAAATCGGTTGTTGTACTAGAAAACATCGATACTGTGTTCAAACTGATAAAGCACGATCGTCATGTGACATACCGTGAGATTAAGACATCCCTGGGTATTAGTATGACAAACATATCAATTTATCTATTGGAAACACTAAAACTTGAAGAGATTTATCACCAAACACCAAATCACGTTTTTTGAACTGTTCGACGCACGTTTCGCAAACCATGTTAGCATTATCAGGAGATGATTTAATCTGGAGATTAAATCAATCTAATAGAATCTAAGATTAAATATTTTCCTGATAATGCTAACATGGTTAGCGAAACGTGCGTCGTGCGAGCAGAGCAAAAAAACTGATTTGGTGTTTAATGGTTATTCTCTTCAAGTTTAATGACAAACATACACAAAATTTTACATGAAAATTTAAATTGTGCGCATTGGATTCCACATAATTTGACAATCGCTCAAAAAAGGCTCGTGTCGATTGGTGTAAAAAAATGCTCACAAAATACAATTTTGGTGCTTCAAAAGCCGTGTGTAACATCTACACAGGTGACGAATCTTGGATCTATACGTCTGAGCCCGAAAGTAAACAGCAGTCGACAGTATGAGTCTTTCAAAATGAACGAAACCCAATAAAAATTGTTCACCCGAGAAGCACTTCAAAGCAAATGGTCACCTGTCTTTTTGGAATAAATGGGCATATTGCTACAGTGCCGCTAGAATATCGTAGAACGAGCAATTCTGAATAGTACACGATCATTTGTTTATCAGAAATAATCAGCGACGCACGATCATTCTTCACCATAACAATGCGAATTCTCACTACATCAGACCGAACAACTCAATATTTGACCGATCAAAACTTCGAATTGATTGATCATCTATCGTACAGTGCAGATTTGGCACCCAATAATTTCTTTTTTGTTCCCGTCCGTGAAGAATAAACTACGTGGTCAACGATTTTTGACGCCAGAAGAAGCAGTTGATGCGTTTAAAATGCATGTTTTCGACATACCACAATCAGAATGAAAAAAGTGCAATCAATCATCTCGGAAAATATTTTGAAAACACAATAAAATCATTTTCAATGATAAATATTTGTTTTTATTTATTATACCGGATATATACAGAGCAACCCTCGTATTATTAGCACCATTATGATTACTATTGTCTTAATTAAAAAATCCATAAAGATAAAATTCGAAACGAAATCAATCATAATAATCTAAATTGAGAAAATAAAACCAAAACAATAAACACGATTTTCTATATTATTTGTTTGCGATTCCGGGTAATATAGACACCTTTTTGTTTAATTTTTCCTTCAGAAAAACTTGATCAAAATAAACTCTCTAACTGGGTCATGTCCTTTCGTTCGACTGAAAACAATCGAATTTGTGGAATCTTCGAACTTTGCTTCCAATTTGAGTTGTTCAAGAGCAAAAGATATAATTAAGAAAAGGTGGGAAAACAAGTCTTAAAGTATTTTATGTGTATCGTAAAAATTATGGGAGAAAATAACGTTTTAAGGTCATGCGCTTGAGCCAGTTATTTAGTGACAGCAAATACAGCTTAATGTGGGCTTTAACCAAAACTGGTTTTAACAATAACCTGGTGATACTAACCAAACCCGGTATCCCATTTTTAACCCTTGGCAAAGAGTCTTTCAAATTGAGCATTTTTTTTAACTATTGAATAAAACACAGATTTTGCATTGATTTTAAAAAACTTTATATTGATAACATTAGTTTATACGGTTTTTATACTCAAGCTGAAAGTTGTTATTTATTGTTTATTTAGGTAAGAGTTATCCAGAAAAAAAAAAAATCTGTCACGTCTGCTTTTCGAAATATTTATTTAATTAAAAATAGAAAAAATCTTAGTATGAATAATACAAAAATTAAAAATGGCTAATTTTTGCCCTCTTTTTTATAGTTTTTTTAGATTGGTTTCTCTTATAATGGACCCACAGTAATCATGTTTACATGTTTTCATCCCAAAATTCTTGATGTCGTTCTTCAAAAATCTTTAAATCTTGGTGAAAACGTTTTCACTGTTCGTCACTTATACTTTCTAAGTTTTTAGGGAAAAAACTCAAATGCGAGTGCAATAACAATTAGTACAATAACAATATTTTCCTTCTCTTTTGAAAAATTCTAAGTAAACTTTGTTCCTGCTTCTCGACAACGTAGCTTTTGTGTCTGGTGTTAATAAATTCCATTGTTGTAGGCGAGAACCAAGAAGCTCTGCTTTATATCTTGATAGTTGTAAATCTCTTATAAGTTCATTTAATTCGGCCTGGTTAATTAAATGTGCAGTGTTTCCTTGAAGAGAGAAATCGTCAGAATCACTAGAAATCAATTTAACTTCAACATTACTTTCATTTCATCTTCCAGTATATTTTGACTCGAATTACCGGGACAAATTGGATTGTATATACAATGCTCGCCTTATTTTTTATATTATATCCCACTGTCTTCGTAACACAAAAGTAACAGTCATTTTCATGATTACTAGGTTCTTTATATAACATTGGTGAACAAAATGGAAGGTACATGTTATCTCCTGATGACCACTGGACTAAAACGATTCTACAGCTTTCACAAAACTCATGAGACACTCACTTTTTATTTTGGTTCGCAACAGGAAATCCAACAAATAATGAAGATATACACTTTTTAACGAATCTACAATGGATTTTCTTTTTTAAATTATAAACTGTTCACAAACGCAGCAAAAACTTGCATCAGAACTTTGTTTACTCTTTCTATTCGACATTTTAATTCAATTTGAAACAAAATATTTGTTGTTTGAATCGAATAAATAAATATTAAACTGAAGTCACCACGTAGGGTAGTTGAAAAAAAAATGATTTGACAGTAGAAAAAAAATTTGACGTGATAGAATATTTTTGGGTTTAAGGAAGGTTGGTTAACATATTTTTATACATTTCTTTCGGGGTATATTAAAAAAAAAAAAATTTGTAAACTAGTGGAATTGAAGCATAGCTTGTAACATTTAAACCCGAAAGAAGATATCTGCCCAATGACCACCTCTTCCAGCTCCGCACACGTCTACTATTTTGTAACAATTTTGGCATAATTGTGGCTTTATCTCACATCTTTCATCTTTAATAATATTCCAATCCAATTAATATCACCGTTTCTTGCAATAACTCGTCCAGGAATTTTTTCTCTCAATAAATCAATTGTTTCATTAGTACAGTGAGGTGTAGCGCCATCCTGTTGGAACCACATATCCCCCAGATCCATATTATTCAATTCAGTCCACAAAATTTCAGTTATAATCTCACAACATCGTTATACACATTCACAGGTACAGCTTCACCAGCAGCATTCTAAAAGAAATACTGCCCAATTACATCTCCTGACATAATGCACACCAAACAGTGACTCGTTTAGAATATGAAGGTTTCCCATGAATTAATTGTGCATTTTCTTCACCCCAAATAGGGAAATTTTGTTTATTAACATAGCCACCTATTTAAAAATGTGCTTCATCTGAAAAGATGATTTTTTGAGAAAAATCATCTGTTTGTTCTTTGATCCAGTTAACAAATGCACGGTGTTTTGAATGACTCAGTGGATTTAGTTCATGGGTTATTTGAATCTAGTATGCCTTCAGAGCTAAATTCTTTCGTAAAATACGCCATGTTTTGGATTCACTTTGTCTAAACTGTTGTGAACTTTGACTAATGGAAATTTCTGGGTCTTAAGCAACGCTTTCACGTACCAAATCAATATGCTATTGTGAACGACCACTACGACTATATATTGATCTACGACTATATATTGATCTTATCTTACAGCGAACTAGTTTCTTGAAATTTTTGAACAATTCGTGTGCTTTTGGATGGACAATTATACAAACCGTAAATGTTACGTATTTTTTTAAAAACATTTTTCACTGAACGTCCATTTTCATAAAATAATTCAACATTTAAATAGTATCCATCCATCAAGCATTTAAATAGTATCCATCCAAAAATAAAATTTACGCTAGAAAAAGAACAAAATCAAACCATAAATTTTCTAGACATTTCAATATCCAAACAAAATAATAAACTAGAATTTACTATCTACAGAAAACCCACATTCTCAGATATATCAATTACAAAACAATCAATCCACCCTATTACACATAAATATGCTGCATATAAGTCTATGATCCACAGAACTTTCACAATTCCACTATCTGATAATAATAGAAAAATAGAACTGCAGAAAATAAAACTAATAGCACAAAATAACGGTGTCAAAGAAAAAGAAGTTAGTTACTTATTAATATAATATTAATAAAAAACGGAAGCAATTACTAACTTGCAAAAGTATTGTAAAATTTCATATTTCGGTCCAATTTCAGAACAAATAGCTCGCTTTTTGAGGAAACATAATTTGCAAATAGCGTTTAAAACCACCCAGTCAACCAGTAAATTAATTTTTAATACCAAAGATATAACATCTGCAAATACCAAATTTGGAGTTTATATGTTAAGTTGCAACGATCAGACGGATCTCCGAAATTCCCCACTATTTAAAATATTGTAAAAAATTAACCGTAATAAAAGTATAAAATTAGGTATAAAGAATAGATAAACAGCCGTAAAACCTTAGTTTTAAAGTAGTGTTTGAGAACGTAAAGTCGTTTTACGAAACTATAGTCACACACATTTTGTTTAAAAATAAAAGTGATAATAATTCAACAATTCTATTGTGTACGACTCCATTTTTTATAAATGTCATACATTACACTTTTGAAATGACAGTAGACCTAGGCAAATTCACAACGGCATCTGTGTTTTTTTCAATAATTTATAAAAAACCGCTTAATTTGAAAGACCTGTTACTTAACCTGTAGTTTCTCGATAAGTTTAGCGACTGGTGAGTAGGTAAATGTTTCTTAGCTCTGTTGGAAGATGCTGAGTTCTATTTGTAACAGTAAGATGATGCTACAATCTGTACAGCAAAGGCCACAATAGTACTTTGGAAGGAACATTACCATGTTCAACTAACCTCCGAATATTGAAGATTTCACCGCCCCAGATTTCACCGCCTCTGGCTTTTTTCTTTGAGGTTACTTTAAATAGAGGGTTTACATTAATAACCCTCAAAAACTAGATCATCTTACAGACAATATTCGGCGAGAAATAGAGGGAATATGCCAAAAAGTACTAAGTCGATAGAAGATGTGAAAAGAACATCGCTTTGTAAATGTAAAAATGGCCATTATTAAACTAACATTAACTTACACCGAACCAGTTTCTGGAAATCTTTGAACAGTTCAATTGATAGTACTTTAAGATAGATGATTGTGCAAACCCAGTAAAAAAACTCAGTAAAAGTTTTTGTATTTTAATTACATTTTGTACACTTGTTTCTAGTGACCTTAGAAATAAATGATCAAAATTTCAACCATAGCAACGAAGCACTTGTGCACTTGAGTCCAAATTGTTGTGAATTTTGACTAATGGAAATTTCTGGGTCTTAAGCGACGCTTTCACGTACCAAATCATTATGCTATTGTGAACGACCACTACGACTATATATTGATCTTCTTTTATCATACAGCGAAGGAGTTTCTTGAAGTTTTTGAACAATTCGATTTATAGTGCTTTTGGATGGACGATTGTGCAAACCGTCAATGTTACGTAATTTTTTAAAAACATTTTTCACTGAACGTCCATTTTCATAAAATAATTCAACAATTTTAACCCGCTGTTGTTTTGTGTACGACTCCATTTTTATAAATGTTTTACATTATTACCTTTTGAAATAAGACTAGACCTAGACAAATTTACAACGCCATCTGTGTTTTATTCAAGAATTGAAAAAAAACTGCTCAATTTGAAAGACCCGTTACTTTACCTGTAGTTTCTTGATAAGTAAGGTAAATGTTTCTTAGTTCTGTTGGAAGATACTGAGTTCTATTTGTAACAATAAGATGAGGATACAATCTGTACTGCAATGGCCACAATAGTACTTTGGAAGGAACATTACCATGTTCAACTAATCTCCGAATATTGAAGATTTCACCGCCCCAGATTTCACCGCCTCTGGCTTTTTTCTTTGAGGTTACTTTAAATAGAGGGTTTACATTAATAACCCTCAAAAACTAGATCATCTTACAGACAATATTCGGCGAGAAATAGAGGGAATATGCCAAAAAGTACTAAGTCGATAGCAGATGTGAAAAGAACATCGCTTTGTAAATGTAAAAATGGCCATTATTAAACTAACATTAACTTACACCGAACCAGTTTCTGGAAATCTTTGAACAGTTCAATTGATAGTACTTTAAGATAGATGATTGTGCAAACCGTAAATATACAATTGAACATAGAAACAGGGACACTCAGTAAAAGTTTTTGTATTTTAATTATATTTTGTACACTTGTTTCTAGTGACCTTAGAAATAAATGATCAAAATTTCAACCATAGCAACGAAGCACTTGTGCACTTGAGTCCAAATTGTTGTGAATTTTGACTAATGGAAATTTCTGGGTCTTAAGCGACGCTTTCACGTACCAAATCATTATGCTATTGTGAACGACCACTACGACTATATATTGATCTTCTTTTATCATACAGCGAAGGAGTTTCTTGAAGTTTTTGAACAATTCGATTTATAGTGCTTTTGGATGGACGATTGTGCAAACCGTCAATGTTACGTAATTTTTTAAAAACATTTTTCACTGAACGTCCATTTTCATAAAATAATTCAACAATTTTAACCCGCTGTTGTTTTGTGTACGACTCCATTTTTATAAATGTTTTACATTATTACCTTTTGAAATAAGACTAGACCTAGACAAATTTACAACGCCATCTGTGTTTTATTCAAGAATTGAAAAAAAACTGCTCAATTTGAAAGACCCGTTACTTTACCTGTAGTTTCTTGATAAGTAAGGTAAATGTTTCTTAGTTCTGTTGGAAGATACTGAGTTCTATTTGTAACAATAAGATGAGGATACAATCTGTACTGCAATGGCCACAATAGTACTTTGGAAGGAACATTACCATGTTCAACTAATCTCCGAATATTGAAGATTTCACCGCCCCAGATTTCACCGCCTCTGGCTTTTTTCTTTGAGGTTACTTTAAATAGAGGGTTTACATTAATAACCCTCAAAAACTAGATCATCTTACAGACAATATTCGGCGAGAAATAGAGGGAATATGCCAAAAAGTACTAAGTCGATAGCAGATGTGAAAAGAACATCGCTTTGTAAATGTAAAAATGGCCATTATTAAACTAACATTAACTTACACCGAACCAGTTTCTGGAAATCTTTGAACAGTTCAATTGATAGTACTTTAAGATAGATGATTGTGCAAACCGTAAATATACAATTGAACATAGAAAAAGGGACACTCAGTAAAAGTTTTTGTATTTTAATTATATTTTGTACACTTGTTTCTAGTGACCTTAGAAATAAATGATCAAAATTTCAACCATAGCAACGAAGCACTTGTGCACTTGAGTCCAAATTGTTGTGAATTTTGACTAATGGAAATTTCTGGGTCTTAAGCGACGCTTTCACGTACCAAATCATTATGCTATTGTGAACGACCACTACGACTATATATTGATCTTCTTTTATCATACAGCGAAGGAGTTTCTTGAAGTTTTTGAACAATTCGATTTATAGTGCTTTTGGATGGACGATTGTGCAAACCGTCAATGTTACGTAATTTTTTAAAAACATTTTTCACTGAACGTCCATTTTCATAAAATAATTCAACAATTTTAACCCGCTGTTGTTTTGTGTACGACTCCATTTTTATAAATGTTTTACATTATTACCTTTTGAAATAAGACTAGACCTAGACAAATTTACAACGCCATCTGTGTTTTATTCAAGAATTGAAAAAAAACTGCTCAATTTGAAAGACCCGTTACTTTACCTGTAGTTTCTTGATAAGTAAGGTAAATGTTTCTTAGTTCTGTTGGAAGATACTGAGTTCTATTTGTAACAATAAGATGAGGCTACAATCTGTACTGCAATGGCCACAATAGTACTTTGGAAGGAACATTACCATGTTCAACTAATCTCCGAATATTGAAGATTTCACCGCCCCAGATTTCACCGCCTCTGGCTTTTTTCTTTGAGGTTACTTTAAATAGAGGGTTTACATTAATAACCCTCAAAAACTAGATCATCTTACAGACAATATTCGGCGAGAAATAGAGGGAATATGCCAAAAAGTACTAAGTCGATAGCAGATGTGAAAAGAACATCGCTTTGTAAATGTAAAAATGGCCATTATTAAACTAACATTAACTTACACCGAACCAGTTTCTGGAAATCTTTGAACAGTTCAATTGATAGTACTTTAAGATAGATGATTGTGCAAACCCAGTAAAAAAACTCAGTAAAAGTTTTTGTATTTTAATTATATTTTGTACACTTGTTTCTAGTGACCTTAGAAATAAATGATCAAAATTTCAACCATAGCAACGAAGCACTTGTGCACTTGAGTCCAAATTGTTGTGAATTTTGACTAATGGAAATTTCTGGGTCTTAAGCGACGCTTTCACGTACCAAATCATTATGCTATTGTGAACGACCACTACGACTATATATTGATCTTCTTTTATCATACAGCGAAGGAGTTTCTTGAAGTTTTTGAACAATTCAATTTATAGTGCTTTTGGATGGACGATTGTGCAAACCGTCAATGTTACGTAATTTTTTAAAAACATTTTTCACTGAACGTCCATTTTCATAAAATAATTCAACAATTTTAACCCGCTGTTGTTTTGTGTACGACTCCATTTTTATAAATGTTTTACATTATTACCTTTTGAAATAAGACTAGACCTAGACAAATTTACAACGCCATCTGTGTTTTATTCAAGAATTGAAAAAAAACTGCTCAATTTGAAAGACCCGTTACTTTACCTGTAGTTTCTTGATAAGTAAGGTAAATGTTTCTTAGTTCTGTTGGAAGATACTGAGTTCTATTTGTAACAATAAGATGAGGCTACAATCTGTACTGCAATGGCCACAATAGTACTTTGGAAGGAACATTACCATATTCAACTAATCTCCAAATATTGAAGATTCCACCGCCTCTGACTTTTTCTTTGGAGTTACTTTAAAGAGGGTTTACATTAATAACTTTTAAAAACTAGATTAGCTTAAAAACAATGTTCAGCGAGAAATAGAGGGAATATGCCACGAAGCACTAAGTCGATAAAAGATGTGAAAAGAACATCAATTTGTAAATGCAAAAATGGCCATTATTAAACTAACATTATTTCCTGTAAGTAATTGTTTTTAAATTTCCAGAACCACTACTACAATATAGAAGTTTGAAAATACATGTTTACTTTAGTTTTCTTATATTCTTTTAAATTACAAATGGGGCACCTACTTTGGCGCCACCCTGTGACCTCTTTTACTGACACAACTCATTGGAGTTTTTTTTGTTTCTGGGTCAAACCGCAAAATAAACAAATCCATATCATCCTATCAATCGGCAATTACTTGCTTCCTTATCGAATTAATAACAGGACCTTCTTTTAACATCAATAGCCTTCATATAAGAAGTAATGGTGTAATATGATGAATAACAACATATTTCGTTGATCAATTCTTCTATTGGAACCTTCGGTGTGAAACACTAAACTCGAATAGATTTACCACTATACCCTATTCAGCTTTTTAAGTTTCTCAACGCCCGTTTCTCTAACCATGATAACGTCATCAGGAGATGATTAAATCTCTTCTTTTAACATTTTTCCATGTTTCGTGACATAACTGTCTGATTTTGAATAAATAAACTAACTGTTTATATTTTGTTTATTGTTGCAGAAAATCGTCCAGGTCACAAAGGATACAACAAACTCTCGGCCAAAGATGACCAGAGGCCTGAAGTCAACGACAATCCAGATGACGAAGCCTTGGACAATGAAGGAAACGGCAACGCTGGCAATAACGACAACCTGAACACGAGCGGCAACGCTTCATTGATTGACTCTGATTCAGAATCCACTTTTACCGATGTGGAGTACGACGACGGGCCATTTTCTGATGATTCAGATTATGGTAAGTGAACTGCGTTTCGTTAAGTAAAAAACTAGCAACAAATGGAGAGGGATTTTGTGAAAATGCTAATATGGGGAAATTTCTCTTACACTTTTTATTTTCTTCATTTCCGCGATTTAAAATAACAAAATGGACTTTTTTATAAATTCATTTCAATTATTTATTGTGAGTACATTGGCTTGTTTCGTTTTTTATGTACTACGGTAAAAAAATAACGAGTCAATACTAATAAGCAGTTACCTAAAGATCTGCTCCATATTAATTTTCTATCTAACTTATAGTAATTATTTTGGGTAAGGATAAAAGCTTTTTTGTTATTATTAGTTTATATTCCGCGTCGGGCATTAGTTCCATGTCGGGCATCAGTTCTTGATAACTAAAGTTAAGCGCCGCTCGACATGGTAGAGACCTGCAACATTTTTCTTACGATCTAAAATAGATTTCCAGAGAGAAATTGCTACGTATCGAGAACTCTCACCTATTTAACACTTTCGCTAGTGACACTCTACTTTGATCGATTCCAGTCATACATCAACGTCAAACCGTCAAGTTTGAAGACTGCAGAACCTATTCGAATCAGATTTTTTTCCTTCCGTACAGTTATTTTAATATGCCATTTGTCAGCTTCTAAACGAGGTATAGTACATATACTATACCTCGTTCATAGTAGACTCATAAATCTGCTGTGAACCTAACCTGAAAAATCAGTTGTAAAAGCGATGTGGTTCGAGAAGATAAAGTAAGGTTTGGCTAAGGTCAAGTAAGTTTAAGTTTGAGGATTCTAAATCAGGCGAGATGTCGTTAAAAACACAATAGTTTTTCTTAAATATTTCCCTTTGTGTCCGATTAACAATTAAATTTTAGTGCGTAATCTAGTGCGATCTTCGGCAGCCAGACAATATCTTATGATCTCCAGGCTACTGCACATGGAATCACTTATTTCAAGATCTCCTAATCATGGTCCTTCTCAGGACTAAACAACAAACAATTAGGATTACATTTCTAAGCTTTTGCAGGATCAAAATATTGACATGGCTATTTTCCAGAAAACCCATATAAAAAGCGAATACCTACAACGCCGCCAAGGCAAAATTCATTCAAAAAGTTTCAACCTGCTTGGAGCCACCTACCATCGTTCATTTGGAGTAGTAGTTCATATGGAGTAGAGTAGTTCAAGTAGTTACAAACATATCTGACACTACTATACGCAATACTGCGCCTCAGTCTGGCTAAACAGCTGTCACGTAAAGATGATTAACACCAAACTAAACGAGACAATGAGAATAATCACTGGCTGTTTAAGAAGCACACCTTTAGCTTGACTCCCCACTCTGAGTAATATTGCTGCTCCCGCTATCCGCAAACAGAAAAGGCTAGTCAAAGAATACAATAAAATACCATCAAATTCCCATCTTCCAATACCCAATGACTTACCTGTTGTCGGATTGCGGAGACTGAAGTCTAGATCCCCCCCATTATTGTGTTGGGAAAAAAAATCAACCTTAATTCTAATTGGAGGAAATTCTGGAATATTTCGGGACCGAGACAGGTGGTTCATGTCATCGATCCTACAACACCCTTACCAGAAATGGAGCTTCTCCGCCACGAGTGGAAGACACTTAACAGAATAAGAACATCCCACGGCATATGCCATGACCCTTTCTACAAATGGTGGTCTCCGCCAAACCCTTCATCACATCGTATCCAAGTGCCCTATTTCAGCATATTGTGTGGAATTGATCAACGGCCTCGATTTTAAAATTTGATGCACTTATTGTGATGTGTCTTCGGTTTTGTATATCTATTTTTATGTTTGTCTTTTAAAATTTAATCTGTTTATGTGTAATATTTTAATGTATATACCTGATGTTGAACTTTATTTTACATATTTTTTATCCTTTTGTTTTTTTATATTTTTTATATTTTTAGAATCTATTTTATATTATATATATTTTTATAGTTTATTTTATATTTTATAACTTTTTGTGTTTTACAATTTAATCTGTTTATGTACCATATTTTAATGTATATACCTGATTCAAATCCATGTAAGCCATACGCTAAATAAATAAATAATAATTAAAATTTAAATCGTATCCACGATCGACACTCTTATTTTTCTTGCAGTAAAAAATTATAGATATTTTTTAATTGCCTTTTAAAAAGTTTGAACCACCCAATCCAAGATATGCATTTCAATAAATACTTTTTTCCCCGTATAGTGCTTTCAATATCAATTGTAATAATAGATTTCCATTTTCGATTATTTACCTTATGGTAACTCTGTTAAATTTTCAAAGTGGGGGGTTTTTGTGTAAAATTGAAGGAGTAAGAACGTAGAGAGGAAAAGAAATCGGCGTCCGTCGGATGGAGATTGCGAGAAAAAAATGCAAATTCTACCTTCAAGGCCGCGATTACGTGAGTCGCTTGAAGAGTTCTTAGACTTAACCATGGCTGAATGGTTCACATTTTATTGTCCCTTATATACCGGGTGGCTTAAATTAAACACACATCTCTTATGATTTATTTATTGATTTTATGAATAGATTTTTATTGAGTATTGAAATTCACACTCGCCGAATTAATATAGAAAATTATGATAGACGAGTGATTATTGATATTTTTGATAATAATTTCGGCTAATTTTAGGTCAATTTTACCAATAACACATACAATTTCATTTTTGAAATCTCAACTCTTCATGATTTTTGTTTTTTGACCAGCCTAGCTTTGGGTCATCTTCCAAAGGATCACGACCACTCTGGAATCGCTTATTCCACTCAAACATGCGTGTACAGGATAAGCGATCATCACTATAAACTTTTTTCATTAATTCAAATGTTCTTGTAGAAATTTTAGTGACCTTGAAACAAAATTTAATACTACTCTTTGTTCCATCGTGTTTTTATGACAAGGTAACAAAAGATACTGCCACTTTACCAAGTCTGCAAATATGAAACCGGAATTTGCCCATAGATGGCCCTAGTTGTCAATGTAGTTACTGCCAAATCGCGTCATTGGCGCTATTTCCTTGTTGACATCTGACAAAGATTTCCAACACACAACAATACAAGTTTCATACAACAGCATAGTTTGTAATAGCGTGGAATATGTCGAATTATGTGCCTGGAAACTACGATTTGCGGACATCATTGATTTTCTTATTGTTTCTTAAATGCTTGTCGAAACTTACCGTAAGCATGCTCTTGGTAAATTACAGTGCTTTGAGTGGTTTAAAAAATTCAAAGTGTCGATTTTGACGTGAGAAAAGAAGAATCATGGAAGATCACCGAAAAAGTTTGAAGGCAGCGAATTGCAAGTATTGTTGGATGAGGATTGGATGAGGATGACGTTCAAATACAACAACAACTCGCGCATCAATTAAATCTGACACGAGAAGCCTTCTCTGTATTTTTGAAAGCCATGGGAAAGATCTAGAAGATGGAAAAATGGGTTCCACAAGAACTGAATGAAAGACAGCAGGAAAACCGAAAAACCACTAGCGAATTACTGCTCGCCAAATACAAAAGAAATTTTTCTATGGACTAAAGACAATGCTCTGTGTTTGGTGGAGTCAGAAGGGTGTGATTTATTATGAGCTGCTAAAACCTAGCGAAACCGTTAATATTGAATGCTATCACAACAAATGATCGATTTGAATTAAGCTTTGTGTGAAGAACAACCAGAATATCAAAAAAGGCAACACGAAGTGATTTTGCTTCATGATAATACACAATCACTCACAGCAAAACTTGTGAAGGAAACGATTGAGGCGTTTATTTGGGGAATACTTTCACCTGCGACTTACTCACCAGACTTATTTGCATCGATGGGACACACACTTGCCGAGCAGCGCTGCACTTCTTACGAAAATGGCACTTCTTACGAAAATGGCACTTCTTACGAAAATGTATAGTTAGCAATGGGCAATATTTTGAATAAAATATTTTTGCTGCTTTCAGGTTTATATATTGTTTCAATAGATAGCGCTAATAGTTATTTTTTAATTTAAAAAGTACCATTATTTTTGCGACATACTGTATATTATATTTTTACAAATTGAAGTAATGGTGCACTCCATTGCATGAAACGATTTATTCACCTATCTTATATGTCAGTGTTTTATTAAAAACTTATTCTTATCATAATACGCCGTTCTTAGGTTTCCATATTTCCTAATCGGAAAAGTTTAAAGTTATAAATGTCAAAGTATTAAAGTTACCAACCACAAAACAAAAAAATGTCGCTTGATTTAAATTCGATGTTCAATTTGAGCCACCCTTCAGTATCTTTCGACTGATATAAAAACATGTAGAATGGTCGGTTAATAATATTATTGCACACAAAATGTCCACGCGTTGACATAAATTAAATGTTTATTTCTATGACAACATGATTTATTTATATCTGCTATAAGTATTTCCAGGAAAATTATTGGAAATATTCGTTTTCTCATTATACTCGATATAAATAACTATGGTAAACCAATTACAGAATATTCTACAATATACATCATATTCAGAAAATAATTATTTTTTTAACGTAGGCCTATGCTTTAATCCATATAATCTAAAATAAAGATATGTTTTATAAAAGAACTTAGCCCAGGGCGACTGCTTTGTTACCTTTTGGCCTGTTTTTTTCTCAATATGTTTCTTTGTGAGTACTTTGAACCAGAAAATGTTATTTCATCTACAGTCAAAAACAATTTTATATTTTGATTTAAGAATAATATATGGGCGAATAAAAAAATGCGATATATATATATATATATATATATATATATATATATATATATATATATATATATATATATATATATATATATATATATATATATATATATATATATATATATATATTATTATTATTATTCACGTATGGGCCCTAGTGGACCACGCGAAGTACAATTAGAGGCGTTTGTTGTTGTTAGCCTTCCTTTGTGCCCATACTAATTTCATTCTTTCGCTATGAGCTTTTTTCCTTTCGTCAGACCAAGTTGTTCCAGTCTTCCTACATTTTTCTCTCTGGCCAACCTTCCAAACGTTCACCTTGTGTCTGAAACAGCATCTATCCTGAATTTCACTTTGTGAAATATTTGCTGATCTTAGGTCCTCTTTAATTGCAGCAATCCATTTAATTATTTCTACTTTAGCTTTACTCCTATTTTCATAAAATTCGACTATTTGTCTAGTTAACCTACTTGGATTCATCCGTTTTATGTGTCCGTAAAACTTAAGTCTTCTTTTTCTCATATCGCTATGTATATCTGTGTATTGTTTGATTTCTTGGTTTTCTCGAAGTCGGTATGTTGTGCTATTTATTTGTTTGGGGCCTAGGATTTTTCTTACGATTTTTCTTTCCTTCTTTTCAATGTCCTCGATGTCCCTCTTTCTATTCAAAATGAGCGTTTCTGCAGCATATAGACATTCTGGCTTAATAACTGTGTTGTAATGTCTCAGTTTTGTGTTTTTAGATAGGCATTTTTTGTTATAAATATTTTGTATAAGTCTCAATGCCGTTTCCATTTTTTGACATCTACCCATATTGGCCGCTTTTTCCAACCCATTTTCCATGATTATTTCACCCAAATATTTGAATTGAGAGACTCGTCTGATGTTACCATATTTTGTTTTTAGAAATGGCGTTCTTAGTCTGTTGCAGGTCATGTATTGTGTCTTTTCAAAGGAAATTTGGAGTCCTACATTTTCTGCTGTTTCTTTTAGAATTTCAATCTGTTTCTGTGCCGTTAATACATCTTGAGCTAAAATTGCTAGATCATCAGCAAATGCCAGACAATCAATTTTGATGTTGGTTCTCCCCAGTTTAATGGGCTGGTCAATATTCAGGGCCGACTTTTTTTTCACGCCACTCCTGTATTACTTTTTCTAGAACACAGTTAAATAAGAGTGGCGAGAGTCCATCCCCTTGTCTCACTCCAGTTTTAATTTCGAAGGGCTCTGAGATCTCACCCATGAATTTAACTTTTGACCTTGTGTTAGTTAACGTTGCTTTAATAATTGCCAGCGTTTTCAGATCTAGTCCTTGTTCTTTCAAGATTCGGAATAAAGATTCGCGGTCAATAGAATCATATGCTTTTATATATATATATATATATATATATATATATATATATATATATATATATATATATATATATATATATATATATACATATATATATATATATATATATATATATATATATATATATATATATATATATATATATATATATATATATATATAGTGTTTTCATTTCAAAAATAGCTTTTGAAAAAAAAGCTATTTTTTTTAACTCTAGAGAAAAACACGTCAATTTAGATACCGAGGGAAAGTTTAAAATCAATGTCCGTTATATTTTGTTTTACCTCCTTAGCTTCAGTTACCTCTACCTAAAAATTTTAAATGACAACCCCTATCTTGAAACATATCACTTTAAAGGTCTTGAAAATTCGAATTAAACTGCGTTTACAAAGCTGACTAGGTGAATCCAAAATTAATTTAATAAAGAATATTTGTTTCAGTAATGAAGCAACATTTTTCCTTAATGGCTTTGTAAATAAATATAACTGTATATACTGGTTTAATAACAATCCATATGTGTTTCGTGAGGATCATACGCAGTTTCCACAAAACATTAACGTTTGGTCTGAAATTCTGGGGAATGTCTGATGAGTAGGTCTGATTTTTATTGAAGAAAATTTAACAAGCGAATTGTGCCGAAGCTTATTGGAAAACAAAATCGATCAACTCATAACACAGTCATTAGAAAACCAAATCGATGAAAAAGAAAACCCATTGTTGGATGAACAAAATTTATACTTTCAAATACGTTTCATATAACGCCACTGGATTTCTTTCTTTGGGGTTATCTAAAGACAGTTGTATTACAAAACTCCGCCGCAGGATATACATGACCTAAGATACATAATTACGCATGCATATGCAGGTTAATTAATAAGGACATCTTTCAAAACGTTTGAAAATAATTGGACAACATAATATTGTTTAGCTAACAGGGGTGGACATTTTGCGCACTTCATTAAGTACATTTTTAAATCGTGTTTTAAAAAGTACATTTATTCTATTAATTTATTTTTGTGTTTTAGTTAAAAAATGTCACACGTCATCGATAGTAATATACTATTATTTTTCCATCTATTGCGAGAATGAATCAACCGATTTCAGTTTTATAAAAGCAGTTTAATTAGGATTTTCAAGATCTTCAAAATGATATATTACAAGATAGGGGTTGCCATTTAAAAATTTTAGTTACAGGTAGCTGGAGGTAAGGAAGTGAAACATAAAATATAACGGACATTGGTTTTGAACCTCCTCGGTATCTAAATTGATATGTGTTTTTCTACTGCTAATTTTCATTGCTAAAAGAAATAATGAGGGTGGCTACTTTTAAAATGAAGGCACTGTAAAACTATAAACATCTCTTTATACAAAAACTAATTTCAATTCAACTTCTTGAATTATCACCTGATGATGTTAATACGGTTAGCGAAACACTTGTCGAGGCAATTTAAAAAAAAATTGGTGTTTATTAGTAAATCTCTTTGACTTTAGAACCTATAATAAAAAGTATTGAAAGGCAGTAACTAAAATTGTTTGGACACGTAGCAAAGACGGGAGAAAACAGACAGGATAGAACTAGAAAAGAAAATTAAGAGAACTGGAGGCAGACCAAAAAAAAGTTGGATTGACATGATGATAGAGTGCTTGAAGAAAAACGGTAATTGATTGATGGAAAAAGATGGCGAGATATAGAAAGAAATGGGCAAATTTTATTTATGATGATTAAATTGTGGAAAAAACACCTCAACACCTTCGGCTATTAAACTTTAATTAAAGAGATTTACCACTATACACTGCATCATTTTTTTAAACTCCTTGGCGTACGTTTCGCTAACCATGTTAGCATGAACTGATGATTCTTCACTTTTAACATGTTTGTAAACATGTTGTTTCAGTTTGATATCGTGTTTTGTTTTTAACATCTCGTCTTTTAACAAGATTGAATCATCTTCTGATGATGAATTCAGTGTTCAGCGGTTCTCCAATTCATTTATTCTATCTCTGAAGGGCTTTTCTGGAAGTCCTTCAAAATACTCATCTACGGCTGTTATTACTTCCTCATTTGATAAAAAACGCTTGCCATGTAGGAATTTTTTCAGGTTTGGGAATAGACGAAAATCAGAGGGGAGCAGTTTTGGTCAATCTAGTAGATGCTCCAACAATTCGTAGTGTAACTGTTTCAAGTTGGCCATTGCAAGAACACCTCTGTGAGTCGGTGCATTGCCTTGATAACAAATAATTTTTTTCTTCGCTAAACTAGGTCTTTTCTCACGAATTTTTGCATCCAACTGATCCAAAAGGTTTAACTAACACTGTCCTATTATTGTTTTACCGGTTTAAAGGTAATTAATTAACAAAGTGCCTTTTGCATCCTAAAACATTGATGTCATAACATTTTTATTCGATTTTAACCACTTTGGCTGCTTCAGACCTGAACAACCGGACTCAGTTCACTCTGCGGTTTGTTGTCGCCGTTCTGGATCATTGTGGTAAATCCAAGTCTTATCCATAGTTACAAAACGACGTTCAAAATCAATTTTATTCATTCAGAGTCGTTTTTTATCAGAATATAACAAATACGCCACCCATCTCGCACATAACTTTCTCAGGCCCAATTCCTTTTTCAAAATATGAAACATCCATTCAGTTGAGATGTCCATAGCCTTAATAATTTCACTCGAAGTCAATTTTGTTCAGTAGTTGCACTTATTGGACGTCCAGAACGAGGATGATTGTACGACCACGATGAAGCTCACTTCTTGACCCGTCTAACTTTTATATGGTCATGGTTTAGTCGTTCCTTCATCTGCTATCCAGGTGTTTAGCTTGAACCCAACTGATCATGACTGAAGGCCAGAAACCGATCTTAGGAGACGCTTGCTGGCGCTTTAGGTATCGGATGCAAGAATGGCAAAGCACCTACGGGAGCACGTGGAACTTTCTTTGCTTTTTAATACATTTCTCCACGAGCCCACTTCAATATATATATATATATATATATATATATATATATATATATATATATATATATATATATATATATATATATATATATATATATATATATATATATATATATATATATATATATATATATATATATATATATATATATATATATATATATATATATATATATATATATATATATATATATATGCATGGCAAATATTTCTAGCCTTTCAGCGGTCCTCAGCCGAGCTTCAGACGAACGCGAGGAAAGTTGTTGGGAAGACGATCAGGGCCAGGCCATGTCAACTGGCGGTTTTGATGACGGGTCATGATAGCACACAACTTACGCCATCATACGGCGAATTCTCGTAGCAGTCAGGACTTCTCGTAACATTCTACATGAAACCTCGGGTATAGTACCAGGTATGCCCTCAAAATAACTTAACGAGGCCGTGGAGTGAAATACTACAGGGATTCTGTAGTATTTCACTCCACGGCCTTGTAAAGCTATCTTGTGGGCGTATATATTATAGATATTTATATATATATATATATATATATATATATATATATATATATATATATATATATATATATATATATATATATATATATATATATATAGAAACATCTTCACTATATTACAATGTATTTAAAGAAAGATTTTGGAAGAGTTAAACAAACCTATACAGATGTATACTCTGATAGAACACAGAATTTTTAAACTTTTTTTTCTTTTCTATAACAGGATATATATTGGTTTCGATTGTAAAGTGCTTTTCTGGTTAAATTTGTTTCTAGGAAGACGTTTTCCACTGAAACTAGCTTTGTAAGTAGAGCGTGAGCAGAGGCGTGCAACTATTAACTAGTGGCATATAACATTCGAAAAATTCTAAGATAAAATGGTCGCGTCAACCATATTGCATTTTTTATGAATTTCTAGGGCTGTTTTTGATCTCTATATCAAAATTGACGTTATTGTCTTAAACAGAAATGGAATGAAGAACAGAAAAAGAATCAGAAATAGAAATTTTTTGTATGCTGTGTGGAATTTATTTTTTGTTGATTAATAATTATATTACACAAGCAAGAATTTTCGGTTGGTATAGAATATTAAAAGAAAAACAGATCTCACTACTTAACACAGCAATCTTAGGGTGTTTATGCTCTAAACACAATGTTCCTGTCACCTATAGATTTTCTGTAACACGCAATTTTATGTTCTGTTCATGAAACTTATTTCAAAATTTATAAATTTTTATTTTATATTAATATTATTTTATATTAATATAATATTTATTTTAATATTATTTAAATATTATTTTATTATTATTTTAATATTATTTTTGTAAATTTGACACTTACTTTATACTGGCAAGCACTTTTTGGTTTTAATGACACTTTTTTACTGGTATATATTTTTGGTGTTTTTTTACCTTGGGCAGTTTTTTTTTGTGGTGGGGATTTTTATTGGTTATTTTTTTGGATATTTTTTAAATGCTTTTTCTTTGTCGTTTTCTTAAAAATATCTCATTTATTTGTTATCCAGTTGCAATAAACTTTGGTGATATTGTGTTTGGTATTTGCCCATTCTGTCAGTTTTATTGTTTACAGATGTTTTCGCGTTTAGTATATACATTGTGTCCCAGATAAGAATGCACTCTACAGGGATCTCGGAAATCATAAGAGATAGAGATATGAATAAATAAGAAATACGTTACACCTCACTGAACTCTGCAACGTCGCGTTTTCAAATTTTAAAAATTCCGAACATTTCCGAAAATCTGTGGGAAAACCCAAATTTTCGCGATTTGGATCTTATTAGTTTCTAATTGTATTTGAAGAGATTAGTAGTTTTTTAAATCTTCCTGTGTTCCTTTCTTATGAACAGAATCATTTCAGCATTTTTCCATAGACTGGGTATTTTTTTGATCTTGTTTTTTTTTTTGATCCATTTGATGCATTTTGAGTACAATTTTGCCAGTATTTTATGTAAAGTTGGACCACCTGCTTTCAATATTTCACTTGTGAGACTAGATGGACTTTTCCACGTCCATTTTCTGATGATATTTTTTTTATAGAACGAGTTAATAATGTACAGTTTTTGCCCCTCAGCAAAATCAACCAGTCTGTCACCTCTATTGTCCCGCTCATCAGTTCCATATGGGCCAGTTGCAGTTTCACCAGTTCTTGCTTTTCCAATTGTAGCATTAAAGTTAAACAGCATAAAAAGTATATATATATATATATATATATATATATATATATATATATATATATATATATATATATATATATATATATATATAATCTAAATTGTTTTTTGTGGAATATTTTCACGCCACGGCAATGATAACTGCGGTTCAGCGAAAAACCAGAAACTATGTTGTTTCGAGGACTATACAGACGACCGACAAAATCCTTAGTCGCAACGTTTTATCAACAATTCGGGAAAAAAATATATTTTTTTCCTTCCATCTAAGAGATTTGGATATTTTTTTTTATGCTACGCCCATATATTCAACCCCCAGACCATATTTTTGTCGAATAAAAGTAAAATTTAGTCGAATTAAAAAGAGAAAAATATAAATATAAAGGTAGTACGCTTCCTACCCAAGGGTTTCGTATAAAACGAGTTTATTTAAAGGTAATTTGTGTTGCTATACGAACGAGGATAATGTGTTCTGATATGACTTTGCCGCAGTATTTTTTTAATTAAAATATTGTATGTATATTTAAATTTAATTAATATGAAATATAAAAGTACACGTATCAAAAAATAATGCACAGTCAAAATGTTAGTCATTTTAACTGGTGGATTAATCAGTTAATATTAGTTGACTTCTCGTGTCTTCATTTTTCAACATTCCATGACCATTCATGACACACAGTCATTTTATTGAAAGAATTAGCTCCTCAAATTAATATCGGCCTTGTTTAACTACTTTTGATATTTATTTATGAAAAAGCTAATGTAAACTTAATCTTTGAAGATATCTCTCTGACTTTTCTTAATGCTTTTAGAGATAATGCAGTTTGTAGTAGTAGCAGTAGCAGTAGTTTGGTTGGAGCACTTGAAAGAAGTATTAAAAGTTGAGGACATAGCAGTAATTGATGAGAGGAAACCAAATGAAAGACCATATGAGTAAAAATGGCAAGGCCGCGGGGAATGATGGAGTTGAAGTGGAATTGTTCAAAAATATGGGAAAATCGGGAACAGATCTCCTTAAAGTACTAAACGCCACATGGAAGAAACGAGATATACCGAAGAATTGGGAAGTAGCAATCATTTTGCCAATTTTTAAAAAAGGAGACCGCTCAATGTGACATAATTACAGATGGAGTTTTTTATTGACTACAATAAGTAAACTATATAAACACATGCTAAAATGAAGATAAGAGAAGAATTAAGCTGAAAAATTAAATTGATTATAGTCAGCATAGACTTTGAGCAGGCAGGAGCACACCTTACAATATCTTATTTTTACATTAAGACAACTTATAATAAAAACATTGGAAAGAAAAAATAAGTTATATTTGTGTTTTGTTGATCTTCATAAGGCATGCGACAGAGTGCCTAGGATAATAATTTGGCAGGCCCCACTTAATAAAGGAGTGAATGTTCATTCACTCCTGATAGAGGTTACCCAATCTCTGTATTCAAACTGTAGAAATTAGACTGTAGGGCGTTAGACAGTGTGGTTTTTTGAGTCCGCTATTGTTTATCATCCTTATAGATAAATTGGCCAAGGAAGTGGATCTAAATATTTGAGGAGCTAGATGAGGTGTGCATAAACTTGCAACGGTTAAAATAAAGGAACTGATTTAACAGATTATCAGGTGTTGCTGGTAGAAACAGAAGCGCAGTTGCAATGGTTTTTCCATGCGTGCAACAAGGCATTCACAAGAAATGGTCTAAGAATAAATGTGATTAAGAAGTGATGAAGAATGTGATGAAGGTGGTTTCAGAATACATGAAGGATCTTCATATAAGTCTAGACAACGTAAAGGCGAAGCAGGTTGATAAATTTAAATATTTAGGGGTCACCTTGGAGCAGAAGGGAAATGGAGAATGCGATCTAACAAACAGAATAGATAGTGCGATTAAACCTTATTATGCATGGACAAACCCTTTTTCTGTACAAGGAAAATCACTAAGGAAACCAAAGTTAAAGTTTATAGTGCGTATAGTGACCTATGGTAGTGAATCATGGGTGTTGCCTGAACAACAAAAAGCAAAACTGCAAGTATTCGAGATAAGAGTATTGCGAAAGATTGAAGAAGTGACACGGTGGGATAGACTGAGAAATACCGAAATAAGGGATAGATTGGATAGATTAGAGGGATATTGGAAGTAATTGAGAAAAACCAATTACGCCCATCGTGCGGGTGTTAGACGTGCGGGTTGTGAAAGAAGTGTGGACCATGGGTGTGTATAGAGTGAGGAAAAGAGGAAGACCGAGAAACACTTGGAACAGGTCGATCACTGAAAGCCTGGCGAGACAGGGAATTGATTGGAAAGGAGCAATGGTGATGGCCAGAGACAGAGAGAAATGGAGAAGATTCCACCAAGGGGGCTGATGAATAGCTTAAACCTCTAAACCCCCCGTTAATGTAGGAGAGGTGAAGACTAAGTAAAGTAAAGTTATTTGCGTGCGGTATCATAGATTTATTATCGGTCATCAACGTTATTGTGTATATGTAAGGTATAAACATAATATTTTATTGTGATAACTGCAGCAATTTTTTTGTTTTTACAATGGGTGATTGCAAAGAAGAAGAAAGTAAAGTGACAAGAAAAAGCATTTGCATTTATTTACATGTTAGGATGACCTGGTTTAACGCTGTGGCAGTGGTAGTTTAATTTATTGACACAGACTCCACGATGACAATTAATTTCGTCACTAAATACAATTTTTCGACAAAAAATGATATTAGCGAACTTTTCTAAGACACACTCTGTAACCAATTCACACATATTATACATGACAACTGTCAAACCTAAGCTTTGCGATTCAGTTCTTGTTGAAACATCCTTTAGTTTAACATTTCTTCTAAAAGAAAAGCCCAACCAGATATATATTTTTTTGTATTTTTACCAATCTCTTTCAAATCTGTTCATGTCTCTTTAATAAACATCAAATATATGTAGAAAATCGCCGCATTGTCGAGTTGGAAGTAAATTGCTTGTCGATCGTTTTGCCTTTAACGGTTGCCATCGAACGCAAACGGGAACTTTTTGTCGTTGCGGAGGAGCAACGCGACTTCAAAGGAGACCGAATTTCAATACAAGAGCTGTTTTAAATAGATCCAGTGAGAGGCGATAAGTGTGTTTGGAATTCTTGCCGATGTAGATCATATATGACGTAAAAGGGGGTCATTTAATTTGGCCTATAGGATACAGAATCTATATTTAGAATGTTGGAAGATCTTTTCTTTCTAGACCAACTGTTATTTCCGTTTTACAGAACTAATTTACAATTTTACTAATTGTTGTGTTATATAAATCGAAATTACTCAATGGACATTTCGCTAATCAGGTTAGCATCATCAGAAGATGATTCAAACTAAAGCTAAATCTATTTGGTTTACAAGTTATATTTAAACCTAGAATGTTGGGTAAATGCAGATCTATCTGGTTTGTTATGTCTTAGTTGAGCCATTATGGTTCCATGTAATTCCTTTTAATTTGAGAAATTCTCTTACTTTTTGGTTCCAGATTTATTTGGGCCCATCTCGCTTCCTTTTCTCTTCCTATTCATTATTTCATATTTTTTTTTCATTAGGTGGTCCTCCTTCATTCTTCATTCACGGTCATCAAGTGACCGTACCAACCGAGTTGTCTTTCTTCGATCTTTTAAATAATCGATTCCACTCCCAACCTAGTTTTTATATCTGAATTTCTCAATCGGTCTTGTCTTGATACTCCCTCAGTGTTATTTTGGATTTCAAGATTTCCAAGAGTCACTTTCAAATATCGGAGTTGGGACAAAGGCCGTTTTGTAAATCCTTAACTTGGTGTTTTTATTGATTTCTCTTTTGTTCCGGAATACCAATTTCAAAGTAATAATCAATTAGAATCAAGAATTTCAAAGCAAAGCAATCATGCCATCTTCAGACGTAGGTTGTTGACCATCATAACTATTTTCGCCCCGTTTACAGCTGACTTAAATAATTGGTTCGGTGTACAATTGAACCTCAATCCCAAATTCTACAGCCATGACATTATTCGACTTCTCACACTTCTTTTCCCCTTTATCTTTCACTGCACAATCACTTTCAATAGTTCGTATCCTTGTTCTGCTATTACTTGGCCAAAGTAGTTCAATTTGTATGTCTTTGATAGTTATTAATATTCTTTCGATGGATATTCTACGTAGGACCTCCTCGTTTGTTACTTCCTCTACCTAAAATATTCGTAATTTCCAGATATGAAAAACAAATGTATAAAAAATATGTTCGATATGCTTCCACTTTTAAATATAATGATTTTTGGGCCTGAGTTAAGTTTGAAGCACTTGGATGATGTGATAATACACTTTTCACATAATTTTCAGAATCCATTTGTCAATGGACAATATGATGAACTTGGATTGACAATTATTGAAAAGGAAACATGAATATACAGGGTCCGTCTATCCCGCATATTTGAAAGCTTTTACGTGGCCAGGGAAGTGGACAGGGCCAGTTGCTACCAGTCACCGTTGTGTTTCAAAATTTTAGGTACTGGAGTTGTGACAACCCTCACAAACAAAACCTCTTCGTTCGGCCAAGGTCACAATTTTGTGCCCGATTTCCTCATCAGGAAGCATAGGCCCTTTTTTTTGAAGATGAGTGTGGACGACCAGAAACTGTTAATCCCGTGCGGTATTCTCAAATATTACGCACGTTTTTCATTTCTCAGCATCAGCATTATGATGTCAACGGTGAAACGTTATTCCAACAAGATGGGGCCACCAGCCACTCTGCTCGGGTAAGCATGGCCATTCTCAACAACGTGTTCCCGAACCGGATGATCTCCCGGAATGTAGACATTTCCTGGCCTCCGCGATCACCGGACCTTACAGCTTGTGATTATTTCTTGTAGGGTTACCCCAATGAAACAGGTCTTTTTAAAAATCCGCCATCTTTTGTGGGAGACATAAGCATTGGGAAGGAGCATCCTTCAGTTATGTTCAGACAAAATTTCATGATACTCAGATCGTTAGAAGCCAAGTTATCCAGCTTGAAATGTCATTGTGCTTATATCATCGGTCGAAAAATGAACACCAAACAAAGAACGATTATTAAATTTTATATTAAACTTGGTTAAACACTTACCGAAACGTTTCAATTAATAAAACAAGTGTGTAATGAGGATTGTTTATCCCGTGGTAAAAGGACGAAAACTTTAGGTACAGGATTGTTACTGGTGATGAGACGTGGTGTTTACAATACCACGTGGTGTTTACAATACATTTCTCTTACAGTTATTGCGAGTTTATGCGTATTGTCGATTATTCAATATTGCTGCTGTCCATTGTTTTTGCGTCGATTTTACTTATTATTAAAGTTACTGCAAGTTAGTTTAAGCTAGTTGAAGTACTTTTTTAGACAGTTTTCAGTTTGACAAGTTACAAGTTGCCATGAGCGAGAGTAATAAGAGAAGAGACAGTGATAATAATCCAAGTACTTCGTAATCTGAAGGCATTTTAAAAAATAAAAAGCCAGGTACGCAACACATTTTCAAGATTCTTGGAAACAAAATCCGCAGTATAAAAATTGAGTAGTTAAAATAGACCAGTTTATAACTAAATGTAGCATATGTAATATAAGGTTTACTGTTAAACATGACGGAGAAAAATCTTTAAAGACTCATTTGAATAGTAAAGGGCATTCCAGTGCCGTCAGTACATTATCCAAAAATAAATTGCTAACAGCATTTTTACCAAAAAAAGAATCAGGCGAAGAAAATTACGTTACCATAATTGAAGTAGCTCAAATTTATCACGCCGTAAACCACCATCATAGTTATTTGAGTACCGATTGTGGCATTAAACTTAATTCCCACGTTTATCGCGACTCTCATTTGGCAAAAGAAGTTCATTGCGGTAGAACAAAAGCCGAAGCAATCATCGAAAATTGTTTGGGACCTAAAAGTGTTGAGAAAGTGTTGGAAGAAATGGGCGCTGGTACAGAATCGTCCCAACCATTTTCAATTTTGTGTGATGCCTCAAATAAAGGAAACCAAAAACTTTTTCCAGTAGCTGTTAGATATTTTAGTATTAAGAGTGGTGTTCAAAATAAACTTTTAGATTTTGTTGAAAATAGTGATGAATCTTCTTTATCAGTTACCAATACCATACTTAAAACATTAGACATGTTTTCACTAAAAGTGCAAGATATAAGTGCATATAGCGCGGATAATGCGTCAGTAAACTTTGGCATTCATAATTCTGTCTTTCAAAAATTGAATTACGAAAATCAGGGAATTGTAAAAGCTAATTGTAACTGCTGTGTAATTCATAATGCAGGTAGAAATGCCTGTAAGGTTCTATCTTTTGATGTCGAAAACTTAATATTAACAATTTCTCCCGAGTTTTCAAATAGCGCAAAAAAAGCAGAAGCCTTGAAAGAGTGTTTTGATTTTTTAGATATTAAATATCAAAAAATGCTAAGGCACGTGACCACAAGATGGCTTTCGCTACATGCCGCTCTTGAACGTTTGATACGATCTTGGCCAGCTGTAAAAAAATATTTTTTAGAGCTGGGCGAGGAGAACTGCCATAAAAATATATGGAGTTTTTTCAAAAGTCAAGAAAACGAATTTGAGAATGATTTAAAATCTGACATTTTATATTCTGAATGTTATGTTTATTTTCTGCATCATTATATACATATTTTAAACACGCATATACTTAAATTGGAGAGTAATTATGTAACAAGTTTAGAGTTACATAACATAATGTTAGATTTGAAAGAGCAAATAGAAGAACGACAAAAAGATCAATTTTTTGGAAGCAAAATTTCATCGGCTTTGAAATATCTTACACCATTTGAAAAACAAACATTTGTAAGTGAAGCTTCTTTAGTTTACCAAAGGACTTTAGATTACCTTAATCGGTATTATAATTTTGAAAACTCTCCTTTTAAATATTTTCAATGTTTTAATATAAAAAAAATCCAAATATAGAATACGCGCAAGTTTTAGAGGCCAAAGATGCTATCAAAATAAATGTAGATGAAGACGAGTTATACAGTGAGCTACTTAGTCTTAAAAAAACCCTTACAAAAATTGAAGAAAGAAGAAAATTCATTTAATTCTGAAGTAAACATAGACAAAATATGGTGCAAGGTATTTCAAAATGGAGATATGCCACAATTGTTTAAAATTGTAAGTAACATTTTGTCAATTCCTATAAGTAACGCTTATCCAGAAAGGCTATTTTCCTTGATGACTAATCTGTGGACTGACGAACGTAACCGTATGAGTGTAGCTTTAGTAAAGGCAGAATTATGCACAAAATTAAAATTTAATATGACTTGTCTAGAATTTGCCGAGTATTTAGAGAAAAGCGAACAAAATGCTTTATTAAAAACCTGCCAAAGTAATACAAAATATAGTTTTAAGTTTAACAAAATAATTGATATAGCCAAGTGATCAATGTCTAATGATTTGTTGTTTTTCGTTTTGTTTTATTTAACAATACGGTGTGTTTGTGTTATTTTTTTTTTAGTCAAAAATATATATGGTTTTTAAATGCTTTTTTTTTGTCGTCAACACGAACTCTCCGGGTCAAGTCACTTTTCAAGGTGGCATCCCTAGGTTAGAGACGTATCAGCAACTGAGAAGGCTATTTAGCGACTGGACCTACACCTTAACGTGGGTTCCGAACCACGATCATCAGCTACCGAAAACCCCGGTCAGCACCCCTATCGGGCTATCAACCCTTGGTTTAGTGCTTAACTGAAAGTTTCTCGAGAAGCCTACCTACTGGCGAATGACCAACGTAGAAGACCTCTCAGAAGGCATCCGGCCTTACCCAGCCTCGAATTGGCGTGACTGAGGGGTGATTCCTTGTCAGATTTTACGCTTTTACCTAGAAACATTCACAAGAATTTTAGAAAAACGTTTTTGCTTAGTACGAGATTCGAACCCGCTCCACATTAACTGCTGTAAGGTAAGGCTAACGGCTTAGATACCACAGCTAATGTGGCTCCAAAAAAATAAATAATCTTTAATAGAATTACTATTAGTGTTTTGTTACATTTAATGGAACTGACTAGAAGTAAATTTTCCGTCGATTTAAAACGTCACGGCAAAGAAAAACAATTTCACCGGACATTCAGGGGTGGGGTCTGATATTTTAAAATACGTACGATACCGGAGAACATTTATCAAGGTAGGGCAACGACAAAAGTACTAAACCGTCTCGAAATCAATCTAGCTGGCTGGGTGTAACTCGTCCGGAAAAAAAGAACAAAATCAACAGAAAGGTCCATTTTCTTTTTTTCAATCTAGCCCGATTCGATTACAGTGGTCCGTAGCATCGAATACATCAGTAGGATTAACAATAGTCTTCGTTTGGTTTTACGTAGCTGTGATTTTCTCACTTCTTGACCTTTTCTTATGGGTTCGATTGTTGTGACATGATACATGTAGCATAGTCGTGATTATATAAAAACCAATTTGTTTTTTATTTCTATATCTGATATATAAGAAACATAAGAACAGATATTTTTGATATTTTTTGAGTTTTAGATCGTGGCGAAAAACCCAAATAAAATATTCGGATTATATTACCAAAATTATGGATTTAGAAAATTCTGTTATTGATTGCGTATTGGAGAGCATGAAAACACATTTACGTGAATTGAAAATCCACTTACTGGAATATTTTCTCTACAAACTCTATAAACTCTATTTCTCTATAAACTCTACAACTAGAATTTTTAACCCAAGATTTAGGTAAGTTTTGGTTTGCACGAAGATGTGAAAACATTGATTCCCTTCACTATTTCTTACTTATGTGATAAAAGCTTCTCGTTTATGGTGGCTTTGACACTAAATATATATATATATATATATATATATATATATATATATATATATATATATATATATATACATATAAAAAAATCCTATTGGGTGATTTCAACGCCCAACTAGGGAAAGAAAGAAAGTGCAGAAAAAGAGTCGGCAGTTTTCCCCCTCATAAACTACTATGGACTAACCATAAAGGTAGAAGATTGGTTGAACTATGTTCGCAGTTTAATATAAAAATAATGTCAACCCTTTTTAAGAAGAAAAAAGACCCAGATAAGCTACATGAATATATATGAGAGCTGCAAAGGGCGGGAGAACCATTTGGTTTGAAAATAAACCTAAAAAAGAGTCAGGTTGTGTTTAACAAATTTGCTGTCAACAGAAAAATTTCTATTTTAGAAAGTGATTTAGAGGTTGTGGACCACTACATATATCTTGGGCGAAGTGTGGCTGGCAGGTATTTGGCCGGCTCAATATAGTATTTAAGAGCAAACTCCCACTTTGTCTGAAGACAAAGGTTTTTAATCAGTGCGTGCTGCCTGTTTTGACATATGGAAGTGAAACATGGACACTCACATCACAGTCACTTCAGAAGCTTCGGGTTGCACAGAGGGGAATGGAATGGTGTATTCTTGGCATTACAAAGCGGGACAGAAAGGCCTGCATATGGATCAGAGAATCCGAAGGTATGTGACATCATTGGAAAGGCGAAAAAACTGAAATGGAAGTGGGCAGATTATATGACGAGACGATGTGATGACAAATGGACCAAAGCAATTCTGGAATGGATACCGCTTGATCATAAACGCCCGCGAAGAAGGCCGAAAACACGATGGACGGATGACATCATCAAGTATATAGGACCCGAATGGCAGAGAAAAGCTCAGGACTGTGCGAATTGGAAGCATGCTGGGAAGGCCTTCATCCTGCAGTGGATCGACAATGGCTGAATGATGATGATGATATATATATATATATATATATATATATATATATATATATATATATATATATATATATATATATATATATATAAATATATAGTATCGATATATATATTCAGTATCGTGAAAAAAGAATCATTTATTTGTCTTTGCATTAAATGACGAATCATCAATGACGGATGTATCTGTGAATGGGCCCTTACCTTATACCGAAAATACCGCACACAGAGACAAATACCGAACTACAAGACTTGCGTAACCCCTTGTTCTTATATTACTTTTACAAGTTCGAACCTATGCCCTGTACATAACCCTGCAAAATAACACCCCGCCCGTGCGAGACTGACCATTCGAGCGGGCTTAAGGTAGTACTGTCGAGACCACAAGTGTCAAATGTATGCTCTGTGTTATTTGACTTCCGTAGTATTTATATTTGGCAACGGCGCGTAAAAGCAAAAAAGATAGAAGTATGCTTACAGTAACTCTGTTTCACTCATAATATGAGAGCATTACAACAAATAACTTACTTGGTTGTTTTTTGAATTGGGATGATGCTTGCAATAAAATAAAATTTTCGAAAAATGTGTCTAATGAAATGAAAGAGCTACACCTATAGAAAGATTCTGTATCTAAAGGTATGAGGAAACAAATGGCTGCTGCAAACGTGACCTATGAAATGCTTGAATGAAGACGCATATAAAACAAATAATTATGCTGGTATAGTGCAAGTTTTAGGTAAACATGAGAAGAAGATAGTGCGTCATAAATTTTTTGACGGTGTTGCAACATATAATTAGCATAGTACATTTTTTTAATTATGTGCTAATTACTCTTATTACACGCTCTGAAGCTCGATTTGTAAGTAACCAAAATGTTCGTTATTTTTTCTTTCCGTTGATACCACTTGCATTGTAATCTGCACGGTACTTTTTATAAAATCTGTGATTTCTCATAAGGATCAATGGTAACGACAAATATTTTTTTTATTAATATCTTTTTTCTGGTCTACTGCAGCTCTTTAAAAATTTAACTGGTATATTATTATATTATAATGTACCAATATGCCAAGTTTCATTTCATTCTGAAAAGTAATTCTATAACCGACAGTATTACCTTAAGCAGGTTCGTACAAACTATGCGCTTTGGCAATGAGACGAAGAGTTTCATTGTTAATTACGTTTTTACGAAAACAAGTATTACGATTTCTTTTTTTACCCAGTGTTAAATACTATGATTTCTTCTCTTACTCAGTGTAGAATAAATTAATGACAGTATGGTAATAAAATAAATTAATAATATTAAATAAAATTGACAAATTTGTGACAAAATGAAATGCACCGTCTACATCTGGTGAAACAGTAGAGAAATAGATCATTGTCTTGTCTTGGCTTCATTGCCTTGGATAACAAGCCGCAATGCGTAGTTTGTTATCAAGTTCTGTCCGTGGAAAGCATGAAGTCTTCAAAATTAGTCCGGTAGTAGAATTTTTCGAGCGTAAATGACTCATCTTGAAAAATCAACAAATCAAATCGTAATGAGACCGCAGCACTTCAAGCATCCTATTTAGTAGCATTAAGAGTGGCCAGGGAGTCTAAACCCCATACAATTGTGGAAAAGCTCATTTTACACGGTGCCATTGATATGGTCAATGTGATGATAAGTGCGGAAGAAGCAAAAAAGTTGAAAGCTATACCACTTTCAAATGACACAGTATCGAGACGTATTAATTATGTCCACTGATGTTCCCTATCAAATAATTGAAAAGGTTAAATTAAGTGATTTTTTGCTATTTAGTTCAACGAGTCAACAGACGTGTCAAACCTTTTTATTGTTTTGTCCGATATTAATGCCAGAGGCCAATTAAAGAAAATATGGTATTTTGCAAATCAATCCCTAGTCGTGAAACTGACGAAGGCGTCTTTAAAGTTTTTATTGATACAACACAAAACGAAAACTTAAGCTGGGTCCACACCAATAAAATTTTGCGTTTGTGTTGAATTTACGATAGTTTACCATTTCTGGATGTTTTAGTCAGAAGAAACAATAAAAATAGGTCAGATTTTGATATTTTCAGAAAAAAACACCACCACTTCGAGATACATTCCTAACGATTCAAATCATAGCTTCTAAATTAAAATGGCAAAGAAAGAAATAAAATTAATTAGGGAGGTATCTGAAGTGAATGGTTATAATAAGAACATTGAAGATAAATTAATTAGAAAACATAAGTTCAGAAAATTATTGAAAGAATCTTCGACTTTTCAAAAGGATCAGAATGCAAAGAAATTCATGGTAATACCATTTGATGCCCAATTAACAAGAGGGCTAGACAAAATTTTGAAAAAAGTGGACATTAAGGTTGTGTACAAACCATATAATAAATTTAGAGAAGTTCTAGGTAATCCAAAGGATAAAGTAGAGCAACGTGAAATGTCGAGGATTTACGAAATTAGTTGTCAAGACTGTGATCGAAGGTATATTGGGCAAACAAAAAGATCCATATTGACAAAATATAAAGAACATATTGCCCACATTAGATATGGGAGAAATGAAAAATCTTGTGTTGCCCAACATGCAATCGAACACGACCACAGTATAGATATTAGAAGACCAATTAAAAGTGTTAATAATAATAGGGCTTTGGATGCATATGAAAGCATTCAAATAGAAAAATGTAAGAAAATCATGAACCAAGATAAAGGACCTATTCCGTGCAGTGGACTTTTTCAATTATTAATGTAAGGCTTAGTAAACTTTACGGTTTATGATTTTTACACGCTTCGTTAGATAGGATTTTTCATATAAATAGAACATAGTTTAGTTTTAGAATTAGATTAAGTCATCTCCTGATAATGCTAACATGGTTAGCGAAACGTGCGTCGAGCAGTTTAAAAAAAGTGATTTGGTGTTTAGTGGTAAATCTCTTCAAGTTTAGTGTTTCCAAAGGTTCCAATAGAAGAATTGACATACAGCCCGAACAACGCAAATTTGTATTGATGTGGGCCCTGCTTAGACTGTAATAAAGGCGTTGCAGTATACACTAATGGCGCGAACGCGATAATGAGCACTGTTAGTAAAATTAAAAGACATTATGCCACATATGGAATGGACGCATAGCTTTCTTCACAGAAATGCGAAAAAGATGCCAGATGAAACAAAATGTTCTTATATTTTTTTCCTTTATTTGGGTTTTTTGCCAGTGTCTAAAACTCAAAAAATATCAAAAATACCTGTTCTTATTTAAAGAGAGAATCACTGGGTAAAAACAAAAAACCAAACGGAGACAAATTTCTCAGTGATTCTTTTTTGTAATAAATTTGCCTAACGAACAAAATTTTAAGATATAAAAATGTTATAAAAAATTTTACAAAACTTTTACAAACGATACTTACATTGACAACAATTATAAGTATCGTTGACATATACAAAAAAATATATTTACTTTCACTCGTTACTTTATATATTACAAATTAATATAATTTATTTTTTAGTTTAGTTTTGAAAACGGGGCGAGAGTACCCTCCGAAACGTTAACGTTAAAAGTTTGTAAAATTTTTTATAACATTTTTATATCTTTAAAATTTTGTTCGTTAGGTAAATTTATTACAAAAAAGAATCACTGAGAAATTTGTCTCTGTTTGGTTTTTTGTTTTTACCCAGTAATTCATTCTTTAAATAAGAACAGGTATTTTTGATATTTTTTGAGTTTCAGATAGTGGCGAAAAACCCAAATAAAGGAAAAAAATATATGAACACGCCACAATCATTCAGACATTATTTACAAAATGTTCTGTCAGAACCCGTAAAAATTGTTAATTTTATTAAAAGCCGACTCTTGCAGACTAGATTACTCTCCACGTTGTGGCAAGAAATGTGTGTCAAATACGACTCACTGCTTTTCCATACTGAAGTCAGGTGGTTATCGCGAGGAAAAGCCTAAGGAGACTTTTTGAATTGGGAGTTGAATTGAAAATCTGTTTTACAGATGAAAATAGCTCATTTTCAGATTTTTTTACAAAATGGAGACACTTTATTACTGTTGGCTTGAGTGATATACATGTCTGTTCACATTTGAATGACGAACGTTTTGAATCAACGAATTGAAAATTCAGTTACTGGAATATTTTTCAGATAGCAACGCTGATTTGTGGATAAGATGTGTTCTTAATCCGTTTTATGAAAATGTTGTTGTAGCTGTTGAATAACCTATTGAGATTCACAACCAACTTTTTGAAATATCGACCGACAAAACTCTGCAACTAGACTTTTTAACTCAAGATTTAGATAAGTTTTGGCTTACACAACAATTTGAATACGAAAGCTTTGAAAACATTAATCCCCTTTGTTACTTCTTACTTAAGTGAAAAAAACTTCTCGTGTATGATGGCTTTAAAAACTAAAAATAGCAATCGTCTATTATTACTGGATAATAATTTGCTTATGTGTGTTTACAATGATGATCCATAGAAAAACTTTTAAGTGAAAAACAAAATCAACCGTCGCATTAAATTATTTTTTCAAACTACTTTGGCTATTACTTTAAGTTTAGTTTATTATGTTAATATTACCTGGTAATATTTAATTTCCTAACACTTGTTTTTAAATTAAATATACTTTAATAAAAGAATGTTTCGTATACGGGTCTTATTTTTTTAACATATTGCGACCACCAGGTTGAGAAATGATGAACTACTATGATACTCCTACTGTCAAATGTCAAATAAATTAAAAATTGCACGTCGTATATTGATTAGGTGTTTAGTGGTAGATCTTTTCGAGTTTAACGAAAAACCTTCCAACAAACAAACAAAATTAATTATTAATTTCAGTGTCAATCAAAAATATATGCAAAATATGAGAATATTCCCATCCTTCCTTTACTTTTGTTGATCCAATATCAGAGCAATAATGGTTTCACAATTTAATTTGAACCAATAAGGGAAAGAACCCGTAATATCGACCTTATTTCCTCAAAATTAAATATAAAACTGCTGTCCTATCTCAATTTCTCAGCGGGATGACGCTGGAGGGAAATTATTAAACTTAAAGCAGCGCGATCTGCGAGCTAAAATACCGCGTTGGAAATTTTTCCATTTATATGCACACCATACTAAGTTGAAAGTTACTTATAATATGAACATGTATGAGATATAGCGCTTACTCATAGATTTGATATATCTTAATAAAAATATTTTAATATTTCAAATATATAAAGTTTAATATAAATAATATAATGATATTTAATGCTTTCTGATTTGAATGTGAAGCTCTATTTTCACTATTAACAATAATCACCAATATTTGGCCTTCGTAAATTCTGTCAGAAGCTGTAAAAATTGTTAATTTTATTAAAAGCCGACCATTGCGGACTAGATTGCTTTCCATATTGCGCGAAGAAATGGGTACCAAATACGACTCACTGCTTTTCCTTACTGAAGTCAGGTGGTTGTCACGAGAAAAAGTTCTAACCAGACTTTTTGAATTGCGAGATGAATTGAATATTTTTTACAGATAAAAATGGTTCATTTTCAGAATTTTTACAAGATGGAGAAACTTTATTACTGTTGGCTTACGTGAGTGATATTTTCACATTTGAATGACTTGTATACGAATATTTTAGTAATAACAGACAAAGTCAATGCCTTCATCAAGAAGCTTGGTATTTGGATTATACACCTTGAAAAACGAAATTTTGGTGCATTCACTTTAACTTCGAATTATATTAAGTAATGTTTGAATGATTGTGGCGTGTTCATATATTTTGTTCTTTCGTATTTTCTATTCTTATGTAAATATAGAATCACTGAGTAAAAACAAATAACCAAACGGAGACAAATTTCTCAGTGGTTCTTTTTTGTAAAAAATTTGCCTAACGAACAAAATTTTAAAAATATAAAAATGTTTTTAAAAGGTATACAAACTTTTAACGTTAACGTTTTGGGAAGTATTCTCCTCCCGTTTTCAAAACGAATCTAAAAATAAATCATATTAATTTCTATAAATTATGAAAAGATAGGAAGTAAATATATTTTTTGGGTTAATGTTAATGATACTATTGACTGGCAATGTAAGTATCATTGGAAATTATGGATTTAGAAAATTCTGTTTGCGTATTGATTGCGTATTGGAGAGCATGAAAACGCATTTACGTGGATTGAAAATCCACTTACTGGAATATTTTCCAGATAGCAGCGATGATTTGTCGAAAAGATGGGTTCTCAATTCGTTTGATGAAAATGTTGTTGCAGTTGCTGAATTACCTATTGAGATTCACAACCAACTTATCGAAATATCGCCCGACAAAACTCTACAACTAGAATTTTTAACCCAAGATTTAGGTAAGTTTTGGTTTGCACGAAGATGTGAAAACATTGATCCCCTTCACTATTTCTTGCTTATGTGATAAAAGCTTCTCGTTTATGGTGGCTTTGACACTAAATATATATATATATATATATATATATATATATATATATATATATATATATATATATATATATATATATATATATATATATATATATATAGCCTATTTATTGAAGAAAGAAACTAAATCCAAACATATTCACGCATATTGCACCTGATCGTTACAGGACCGCACTAAGAACTGTCCTCTTTTTGGGCGAGGTATAGCTAATATCGACAACTTCATCATCTATATCCGTATGAGACATTTTATGGAAACAAAATACAATTATTAATAAATCGAACGCAACTCAACAAATGAAAAAAACTCACGGCAGTATATGAATTGCTGCTAACCCTGTGTTTCTGTCGAACGGCAACCTGCCGATCATCTGGGTTTTCATTGGTGGTGTAAATCGGCTCAGACCAATATCAGAGGCGCTCAGCGTTTGTGGCTAAAATATCACGTGCTGATCACATGTTGGTCAATGTTTTTATCGACTATATTTCTTCGGTAAATAGACTTTAGAAATCGTCTATTATCACTGGAAAATAATTTTCTTGTGGGTGTTTGCAATGATGATCCACGTATATTGCAATGACGATCCAACAACTTTAACTATTAAATCAACTTTAACTATTAAATTATTTAAGTTTATTTTATTATTTTGTTCTTACCTGATAATATTTAATTTTCTAAAACTCGTTTTTAAATTAAAGATACTTTAATAAAAGGATGTTTTATATACGGGTCATATTTTTTGAACATATTGCGACCCCCATATTCCTGAACGTGACCCCCCTAGGAATCGATGCAATATACTGAGTACAGCAATCTATAAGTGACATTTTCACTTCAAACAGTGTTGCCCTTATTACGTTTCAAATTTCTGATACTCTCATTGAAAAACTCTATAAAAGAAATGACATGCTAATAGTAAACATACTCCAAAAAACAGAAAGCAATCATATTAGTCAGCTTACAATTGATAGGATTAAAAATGTAAGTTTCGAAATTTTGGTATATAAAATTGAAGATCAAAACAGGAATAGAGAATACAAATAAGCCAGTGAAGACCTTGATTAATATTAAGGTCCTCGGGAATCTAACGAGGAAAACAAATGTTAGAATTTTTAAGACACTCATCAAATCTACAGTGACATATGCCGATGAAAAGTAGATATTAAAGGAAGCAGATGAAGAAATGGAGGGAATCTATTAATTTACGGAGGGAAAAGTACAAAAGACGCTTGGAGAATAAGTGGAAGAGCTCAATAATTAAACGAACATCAGCATTCACATCAAGGCACAATGAATGAAATATCTGGGGCATGTTAAACGACTACAGAACTTCCATCGGAAAAAGAAGGAAGGAAACACAGGTGACATGGTAATGTAATGAAAGATTTGGTAGATGTTAGGAACTGGAAAACAAAGACGCTAAATAGCAAAGAAAGACTAATATAAGAATTCAATTCAGTGTTCAATTTAGTGTTTAGTGGTAAATTTTCGGTAGTTTAGTGTATTCATTATGTTGAGAAGAATATAAAACCACCTAATTGCCATGAACTAAAATCTAGAGATATATTTTATATATCTGTTGAAAAACCACGACTTTTTTTTTATTCAAGAGTATATTTTCATATTTGCTTAGTATTCTTCTCACAAATATTTTATCAGATAACTATATCACACATATTCCAAGTCTTTTTCGTATTCTCCGTCCAGATCAGTCCGATGTCGCACATTACTCCCGGCTTTTTACCCTCCTCTTTTATTACAGTCATTCAGAAGATGCTCTGCTAAAAGACAATCGTGTAATAAAACGAGACCAACGGTTGGAATATAATTTCTGGGACCAGAATAGCTGTCCTAAATTAGACGTCTCACGACTACTCGTACCAGGATCCCCATGCACCATACCTCTGTGCTTTTCGTGAATTCGCAAGATAAAGGGAACGAGCCGGGCAATAAACATCCAGTAAAAATTAACGAAAAAGAAAAAGAGATAGAGAGAGAAATAAAGCGAGAGACCTACTTTGCAGTTCTTTTAATGGAGTTGTTTGGTCAATACTGATGGTTGCAGATGAGTTTCTAAATTTGTTTGCGATATACGACAGTCATTCTAAACGTTCTCGACATGACGCAAAGATAGGGCGCAAGTTAGACCAAATGACTATGATATCAGTCAGTTTGCTGCAGTCTGTTTTAAAATATAAACTTGCAATGTAAAGGAAGACAAAAATTTACATAAAGTAATAATAAAATTAATGATCAATTCGGTCATTAATCACTTATGGCTGCGAAACGTGTCCTAAATTTACCTTAAAATTCGATATTATACATATTATAGGATGTTGTAACAACAAACCTCTCAGTACTGCAATGCCATTCTGGGCCGTTTTTAAAAATGGCAACTACTCAATTCCAAAAATATTAATCAGAATACAGCAAATGTCAAAATATACAAGGTTTCTAAAATATTGCGATCAAAGACACACACTTTATATTATAATTATATTAAATGAAGATAAAATTATATTTGAAGTGGAGTATACAATGTGTCGCATTTATGATGAAGTCAGCTCCATATTTTCGCTATTTGAAGGAATACAGATTTGATTTTTTTCGCAGTCATACAAGTTGATGAGTCACATTTTTTAAGCTCAGCCTACTACTCAACCTACTACGAATTCACAAACAGGGTCAATTCTCGATATTTTGACCAAATAATTTGTATAGACCAAAATAATGAAATAATTAAAAATGCGAATTTTGTCATGAAACTCGGATTGTGGGATTAAAATAATATTCTGAACAACTTTTTCTAATAACTTTTTTCGATATCTCTAACGCTAAGCAAAATATTGAGAATTGACCCTATTTATCAATCGTAGTAAGCTGAGTTTAAAGTTCAGAGATCAGTTGAGTATCTTAAAAAATGTGACACATCAATCTGTATGACTGTGCAAAAATTAAAATCTGTATTCCTTCAAATAGCGAAAATATGGGAGTGTCTTCACGTTAAATGCGACACACTATATAAGATACGCACGAATTTATGAACTGATCTGGTATTTTTTCCATTTATTATTCAATGGAGATAAAAAGAAGCCAATTTTGAGATGATGTTTTTGCAGAGTGAAAATAAAATAGGGACTTTATTTATTTAAGACATCTTTTGATTATACTATAATGTTTTCAATTTTTTTTTTTTTTGATATATTAAGTTATTTTCCGGAAGAATTGATGTATATTTTGCTGATAGAAATCTTACCCATGGAATATTTTCAAAAGCTTTTAGGTTGATATACTTACTTTATGCTCTTATTTTTTTACTTATACTAATTATTTTTTTAACTCAAAAAGATCTGACAAGGAACTTCAAACAAAAGTTTTTAGAAAAAGTGTGTTAACATTATATAATACATCAACAGGGCTGTTCATGAAATATGTTTAAATTAAATCTCTTCCTTGAGAGGAAGTCTTCATGGAAAAAGGTGGTACTCAAACTTGGTCACAGACACGTATCGAAATAGTTTCATTTGAACTATACAAGGTGTAAGGGAAACAACTTTCGTAAATTTAACCAACGATTCTTCACATCATTTGAAAGAAAAAAGTTTGTTAAAAGGGTCGAAAACCTAAGGGTTTCCCTAAAAAAAACGGCGCTGTTATTAAATCTCCAATCGAAAAACTATGATAAGAATTACCATTTTAAGCAAATATGTGAAGGGTCCAGGGCAAAAACGATCAAGGTCTTTTTGCAATTTTTGGGAAATCATAAAACAAACTTTCCGTTTCGTCGTCCCAGAGCTATGATTTTATGAAATTCACCATTCTGATGAGTTAATTTACTTCTACTAACGCTTCCCTAAGAGTTTGTATAAAAATAACCAATAGGTATTGATAAAAAATTGCATTTCAGGTTAAAACATGTTTGGAAGAATACCTAGTATGTATTAAGAAAAAAATAACTATAAAATCTTAAAGATTAAATCATCTCCTGATGATGCTAACATGGTTAGCGAAACGTGCGTCGAGCAGTTCAAAAAAGCGTTTTGATGTTTAGTGGTAAATCTCTTCAAGTTTAATACCTAAGTAACATGGATTCTATCAAGGCAGATTCACAATAAGCAACCTAACGTGGTTCCTTCAGTTTATATACAAATCAATAGAAAGTAAATGTCAGGTCCACCCAATATACACTGATTTTTCGAAAGCATTCGACAAACTTGACCATGGACTCCTAAAGGTAGTGAGTAGATTAGGCTCTGATGGCAGTACAATTTCGTTCTTTATATCTTACCTTGCATACAAGACACAACATGTTGAGTTTAATGGTCATAGTTCTCATATCTTCTCATAATATTTCAACTAATGATCCTAGAATTAATTTTTAATCTTTATATACATATTTTTATACCATTGTTAGATTAAGTTCCAATTATTATTGTTATATCAATTTGTACTTTAAGTTGTTTTTTTTTAATTGGGCAGTAACCTGTTAAACAATAAAGCATCGTTCATTCATTCATTCACTCCACGAATTCATTAACGAACCAACTACCAATAAACTAATCAACATTTTTTAAACATTTTTTTAGTATTAGGAATCAATCATACGTCGGCCCAAAACTGAAAGTGACAATATCGTATTGACTAATTGAGATGATAATTATTTCAATGTGTGTATCAATTCCATTTAACCTTCAACTGGGCGGTCATTTTATTATATTATACATATTAATTTAAAAGACAAATTAAAAATACTGGTTTATGTTTTTCATTTTACATATTTAAATACTTAATGTATTTAACAATTGGTAACAAAAATTTTGCTTAAATATAAAATAAATTTGAATTTATAAAATTACACTTTAGAGAGATCAAGTAATAAAAAACACAACAGTTTTAATTATTTACATGTATTTATCTCTTAATTTTAAGTTTAATTATAAGTATATACGTTATTTTTGGATTAGGAAACGTTTTAGCACCATAACTCTTACTTAAACGAAGAATATAATCAAATTTATAAAATTAACAAGTTTGATAATGAGATCAAAAAAACAGTAACAACAATTTTTATTATTTACCTCTATTTAATTCATTATCTTAGGTTTAGTTTTCTTAATCATCAGTCTCTTTATCACGGTAATATTAATTGCAAAGAAATGTAGTATAGTCTCGGAAAATATTCCTCAGACACGCTGCACATTGTGTCTTGGACAGTGGAATAACTATAGGGTGGCAGGGCTGGCAAAATGCCACAGGTTCCGGACCCGACGTGGGGCCACGAGGTCAGAAGTAACCTAACTTTTTTAACAAAATTTAGTAAAAATTATAAATTTTACATTAAACCAATTAAAGTTAGACACGACTAAAAACCATATACAAATTAAGATTTAAACGCATTCATAAGAATTGGATGTCGATCAATTTTAGAACGCATCCATTAGTTGTTTCATTTTTTGTAGCCGTACTTTGGTGGGGCGGCGTTTCACATTTTGTTAACCAAGAAAGTACTTTTTTCGTGGCTCTGGTGGGTTAGCGACGCACGATATTAGGGCAATCCCGGATTTCTATTTTTTAAGTATGGAGGGCTCTACTACGCATTCTTTGTTTGATTTTTATGACAATTGATCATTTGTATCTTTGATTTTTCGTAGTTTTTGTTATATTAAATTTGCAAATAGAGGCAAAGTAAAGTTAATTATGAAAGTTAGATATCAATATGTATAGTTCTAGAAAATATCTAAGTGTAAGCGAAAAATGAAAGAGAAACAGGGAGTCTGAAGAAAAAAATAAGTTACCTAAAATTAGTCAGTACCTTAAGTATGATGACTTTATTGATGAAAAAGCGAATGAACAGTGCCCGACACCAAAATTACAAACAAAAATTAAAGTGAATTATATTTTACTGTAAACAATATTGCATCTTCACCAAATATTACTGTTAAGGGTAATTTTAAAGAACTAAATGATCAAGTGAAACGGTTCGTGATCGAAAACGGACACTGTAAAACCTAAAGGGTCCTTTCTTAAAAGACAGTGACAATAGATCTTATAAAAATATATACCTGATAAAGAAAGGGAGTCTTTAACTTCAACAACATTAAAAACATTGAACCCTACTAGATGGGCAAGAGGTTATGAAACTGTTTTTGCTTTAAAAGTTCGGTTTGTTGAAGTCCAAAAAGCGCTAACGAAAACAATTATGTTAAATTGCAAATCAAATGAAGGAAATGAAGCTATTTCACTTAAGAAGAAGATTGAGAACTATAATTTTATTATGTTATTGGTTTTCCGTTGCAAAATTCTACAAACTATCAATGCAGCCTCTAAAGCACTTCAGTTTAAAACCACCGATCTTTCAAATGCCTTAAAACGAACAACAAAATTATTGGAAAGGTATAGACATGAATTTGAAAATTTAAAAAAGGAAGCAAATAGTGTAGCAGTAGTCCATCAACCCTGAATTTTCTAAAACTCGTCAGAGGAAGATGAAACGCCATTTTGACGAACTTTGCGAAGATGAGAGTCTCCAAGATCTGGAAAGTTTGTTCAAAGTGTATTGCACCCGCCACCAAGCACCAGCAGTAGCAGCAAGCAGTATTGCACCCGCCACTTTGCAAAATTTAAATGAAACTGAACTATTAAAAAAAGCTCTAGAATTTGATATGATATATATATATATATATATATATATATATATATATATATATATATATATATATATATATATATATATATATATATATATATTTTATGTATGTATGTATGTATATAAAGATATCTGAATCATTTTCCAAGGAAATTCTCAGTTCTCGGTCCACCTTCAGAGAGGAAATAGAAATGTCTTCGTGTATTAGAAAACTTGCTGATTTATTAATAATAAAGAATCATTTTAGGTCGTGTAGCTTTCCTGAAATATGTACTGTATTAATGTTGTTTGTTTCAATTCCTGTGACTACAGCTAGTGCTGAAAGATCATTTTCGAAACTAAAATTAATAAAGACCTATTCTAGAAACACTATGGGGTAAGACAGGGCTAATTTGGTTATTCTGTCAATTGAAAATTCTATGGCACGATCCTTAAACTTTGATGATGTTATTGATACTTTTGCGGAACAGAAAGCTCGGAGAAATTAATTTTATTAATAAATATCTTGTTAATATTAAATTGTTATTTCATTAAAATTATGTAATACCTATGCTTTTGAAAATAAAATTTATTAGATATTTAACTGAAATGCCCACAATATTAGTAATACTGTTGGATAACAACTTAAGTGATTTATCAAAATTTAATTACAACGTGTCGATTTTTAGTGGGAGGGCCCCATTCAATGAATATGCCAGGGGCCTCGGATGGAATAGTTACGCCACTCTTCTTGGATTATCTCCTCTTTTTAGCAGGGTATATTTTACAGCTCCCTCCACATGCACTGGAACTTGTGCCTGATTCGTTACATGAGTGTCCGTCACATATTTAAGTGCTCCCTAATTTTTCTTAGTTCTTAGTGTCCCTTTTTCTGCCTAGTTTTTTAGGAAAGTTGACCATCGTAACTTTTCTCTCTACATACTCTCTTTTATCAGCTGCTTTCCCAATTCCCTTAAATATTTTCCTCTTTTTTCTATAACTACTTTAGCGTTACCATAGCGTTTATTCCTGCAATATCTAGAAAAAGAAAAAAAGGTATCAGAGGCCATCTGTTATTTTTTCTTGACGTCGTATACATTTTTCCCTTTTTGTCGATTTTGTCGACTTCTCTTTTTTTTATTATAAACAGTTATGATGCTTGGTTTCCGTTTTTCATTTGTACTTTTATCTATTTCAGCTGCACAGTAAAGTAATGATAGTAATAACACGTCTATTTGTTTTGCACATAAAACACAAGTGTAACCCTGTCAGAAAATCCAAATTCACTAAAATATTAAGGTGTGCCTTTTGCTGCCAATTGTTAGGAAAATATTTATATTAATTATATTTATATATTAAGTGACAGACTTACTTGATACACAGTATATTCTTGCTTTAATTACCATAGTCTGTGGCTAAAAAAAAAAGATTTAAAGGAAATATGCTCCGTCGAAGAAACATCTTTATCTTACAAAGAGAACAAAACATTCAAATCATTTCGTACTTGATAAAAATAAGAAGAAAAAAGAATTGAACGTCGGCGTTTTCCGCTTTGATCACTGTTAAAAATACAATACGACAATAGGGGGAGAAAAACCAGACACTTTTTCGTTGGGGGGGCGGAGGTGTAATTTCCTTAAACCAATATCAAAGAATAAACACTAAAAATGTTTGTTGGGAAATCTTGAAACAATATCCGACATAAAGGCCGGTACGGAATTTTGATAAAAAAATATAAACTAGAGAATACAGAATGTATAGGTTTCGTTTATATATAAAAATAAATTGAGTATATATTATTTTTATACTAAAGATACAAGAAAATTGAAAATTTTATTACTGTGACCAATAAACATCGAGTACCACCCAAGAAAGTGTGGTGCTTCGAGCTGCTTCTTCTTTTAAAACTATACTACAGGCAGTGGCGTAACAATAAGGGGGCAGAACGAGCAAAATTCCGATTCTCCGAATTCCGTTTTTCATTTTACTTTCATCTATTTCAGCTGCACAGTAAAGTAATGATAGTAATACCACATGTCTATTTTTCTTTTGACACATAAAACACAAGTGTAGCGCTGTCAGAAAATCCGAATTCACTAGAATATTCAGGTTTGCATTTTGCTACCAACTGTTAGGAAAATAAAATGCTTTCTGCAGAAATGGTTGCATTTTGAACACATGTTTTAAAAAAACTTTTTGTTCAAAATAATTATATATATATATATATATATATATATATATATATATATATATATATATATATATATATATATATATATATATATATATATATATATATATATATATATAATCGATGCTTAAATCTACGAAAACTTTACACTTTATATATTAAGTGACAGGCTTACTTGATGTACTGTATATCCTTGCTTTAATTACCATAGTCTGTGGCTAAAAAAAAGATTTAAAGGAAATATGCTCTGTCGAAGAAAAATCTTTGTTTTACAAAGAGAACAAAGCATTCAAATCGTTTCGTACTTGATAAAAATAAGAAGAAAAAAGAATTGAACGTCGGCGTTTTCCGTTATCAGCTTTGATCACTGTTAAAAATACAATACGACAATAGGGGGAGAAAAACCAGACACTTTTTCGTAGGGGGGCGGAGGTGTAACTTCCTTAAACCAATGTCAAAGAATAAACAGTAAAAATGTTTGTTGGGAAATCTTGAAACAATATCCGACATAAAGGCCTGTACGGAATTTTGATAAAAAATATAAACTAGAGAATAAAAAATGTATAGGTTTCGTTTATATATAAAACATAAATTGAGTATATGTTATTTTTATCCTAAAGATACAAGAAAATTGAAAAGTTTATTACTGTGACCAATAAATATCGAGTAGCACCGGAGAAAGTGTGGTGCTTCGAGCTGCTTCTTCTTTTAAATCTATATCACAGGCAGTGGCGTAACAATGGCAGGACGAGCAAAACTTCAGGCGCCGCCGGCCCGAGAGGGCCGTGAGCATATTAGGATCCTAACATTTATTATTACAAAATTTAGTAATATTTATTAGGTTTGTATTCAATTAACTTAAGTTACCTACTAAAGTACACACACAAATTAAACAAAAAATGATATCAAGATTTGAACGTATTTGTAAGAAAAATATACCGCCCAGTTTTAGAACGCATACGATACGTAGTAATAAAGTCCTCGCCACTTGTAGATGCAGCGCTGTAACAACGCTGTCAAATATGAAAGAAATGTTTTGTTTATGATTTTTTGTTAGTAATAGTGACTTATCAACCAGAAAGCATCCCCGCTTTCTGTTTTGTAAATATAAAAAAGGCTCCACTACACCTACATCATTTGATTGTTATGAAAATTGGTTGTTTGTGGCATAGATTTTTTTTCGATATCATGGGTTTTGTTTTATCGCTTTATCGGATCCGCGATCAGTCGCAAAGTTAATTAGTTAATTATGGAAATTAGATAATAATATGTCTCGTTCTAAAAAGTATCTAAGTGGAAGTGAAAAACGAAAGAGAAAGGAGTCTGAAAAAAAACAGTTGCCCAAAATAAATCAGTACTTTAAGAATGAATATTTTATTGACGAAGAATCAAATTATCAGTGCGGTGGAAATAAAGAAAATGACGTTACTAAAAATGGCCGACATTACAGAGCCCGACAACAGTGCATATCTAGATCCAGAGCAACCACAACCAGGTACGAGCAAAATTCAAAGTGAATCATTTTTTGAAGTTGAAAAAATTACATCATTACCAAATGTTACTGATAAGGGTAATTTTAAAGAACTAAATGATTAATTGAAACGGTTTGTGATCGAAAACAGACACTGTAAACATAAAGGTCCTTTCTTAAAAGACAGTGACAATAGATCTTTCTTGGAAAAGTATTATTATATTATTTCTAAGTCTGGCGTAAAACTAGAACGTACATGGCTGGCTATTCTCTATTGCTTCAAAAGGCATATTGTGAATCATATTGGTTATTCGTAAATACGGCAACTAAAAATATACAAAATGTTTGAATAGAAGGCTATGACGATTGAAAACATATTGTAGAAGCCCTAGAAAGATACGAGACATCGAAAAATCATTTACATTCATATCTTGTATATCAACAATGGCGATTACAATGGCCAAGTACTCGGTATACTAGACACCTTGATGTTACTCTGACACTTTTAATTTTTTGTGGCCATAGAGAAAAGGCATACAGCAATGATTCAAGTCCAAGAGGAATTTTTTTGAATATTGTTGAGTTTTAGCTAAATACGATCCTGTTTTACAAGAATTGTTAAGTAACCCAAAGAGCCAGACAAAATACTTAAGTCCAAAAATACAAAATGAGCTCATTGCTATACTGGTTCAAAAAGTGGAAAACACACTGGTAAATGAAATATACCATGATTATATTTGATACGACTCAAGATATTTCGAAAACAGATCAATTGTGTGAACTTTACCGTTACTGTGTGATCGAGAAAGATGAAAATGAAACTCCAAGGCGCTCCTAATTAAAGAGTCATTTTTAGAATTTCATGAAATTATGGATCAAACTGCAAAAAAACTCAGATGCCAAACCTATAAAATCCATAAATGATAAAAATATTCCACTAAATGAGTACTGTGGACAAGGATATGATGGTGCTAATAATATAAAAGGCACTCATGATGGAGTTCAAAAACTCATAAGAGATATCGAGCCAAATGCGGTGTATGTCCATTGTGCTGCTCATAATTTAAATCTGGTAGTTAATGATGGAGTAAAAGTGGTTATAGAAATACAAACATTTTTTGAAACTGTACAACAATTTTATAATTTTTTTTGGCATAGTATCAAAAGATGGAATATATTATCAATTTTTATATCTAATAAAGAAGGTAAATCTTCAACTTCGATAACATTAAAAACCAATTAAATGGGTAGGAAGTTTCGATACCATTTGTGCTTTAAAAATTAATTTTGTTCAAGTTCAAAAAGCGCTAGCAAAAACTATTCTATCAAATTCCAAAGCAAATGAGAGAAATTAAGCTATTTCACCGAAGAAGAAGGTCAAAAACTACTACTTTATTATTTTACTGGTTTTCCATTACAAAATTTTACAGACCATCGACGTGGCCTCTAAAATATTTCACTCTGAAGCCATTGATTTTTCAAGTGCCTCTGTCTGGAAGAACTTGAAAAGTATCGACATGAATTTGGAGATTTAAAAACGCAATGGTAGAATAACGGTCTATCAACTCTGAATTTGCTAAAACTCGTCAGAGGAAGGCGAAACCTCATTTTGATGAAATTTGCGAAGATGAACGTCTTCAAGATCCCGTAAGCTTGTTTAAAGTGGACGTATTCTATCGTGTATTGGACCTACTCATTAATCAACTGATATCACATTTCCTTGGAATGAATGAAATTGTTTCCAATTTCAGTGGCTTGCAATCTGCCACTTTGTAAAATTTAAATGATACCCATTTACTGGAAAAGGCTTTAGAATTTGTTGATTTACACAAAAAAAAACATATCTATTTCGTTTGGAAATTTTCAATTTTCGACCCAGTTTTAGACACGAAATAGAGGTCATCTTTTATAGGAGAACTCTGCTGATTGCTTTTCTGTTATTTGTAACCATTCCTGTGACTACGGTTAGTGCCGAGCAATCATTTTATAGTATAAAAACTAATTTAAGATATTCTGTGAGACAAGAAAGGTTACACAACTTAGCTGTTCGATCCATCGAACATTCCATGGCGAAATTTGAACTTTGATTCGTTAGCATGATGTCTTTAACACTTTTGTTTTAATAATTAAAATTTTTACTACAAATAAAATTGTTTTTCAGTCCAATACGCTCTTTAAATTAAAAGTTACTAGAAAATCAACGAAAAATATACACAATAATTATAATAGTACTAATAATAATTACTAATAGTACATTTGTACGTACTCAATGTGGAGATTTATTGAAAAGAAACTAAACTAGAACGTTGGTTGAGCTTCTTTACATTGAGGGAAGGCCCCATCCCAAGAATTTTCCACGGACCTCAACGGTATAGTTACGCCTGTGACTACAAGGTGTAAGGAAAATAACGTTAGTAAATGTTACCAACAACGAAGATCAAAAACATTTTGGAAAAACATCAACAGGATTTCCGCGAAAAAAATTGTAAATTTATAAAATCACCAATCGAGAAGCTCATCATCATTTTAAGCAAAGCTGTGTAAAAGCACATTTGGCAAATATTAATTAGTTGTTATTTAACGAATAAACTAATGAGCATTATTAACGCGTTTTTTGAAAACTTCTTTAGTTGCCTTAAAATTTATGAGTTCGCGTCACCGACATGCTAGTTACGTGTTGCACTAGACTGGCGACGCCATTTGTGTTTTAAACTAAATTGTATTTTAGATAATCATTATTTTAATGGTTTAATTGTAGAATCACTGTACAGTACAAGAGTGAGTACTTAATATGTTAATATTTTTATGTAGAAAAATATTTATGTATAATGTTTATGCATAACAAAAACAAAACATTTCTTTTCAAATATTTCCAATATTGGTATCAATATTTGCGTTAAAAAATTTGATATTATGTATTTTTCTAATATTTAATATCTGCAATACATCGAGCAATAAATATTTCATAGTGGCTTAGGAGTTATCTTACTAGCGTGATACAACAGATTTCTGGTTGTTCGATAGTATTTTTGCCGCGGATTTTAAAATTAAAAATTTTATAATAAATTTAATTTCTCAAAATTATTGTTTATTGGTTTAAATTGTCAGAAATAAAATACGTGTTTTGTTATTTTTTACAAAATGATTATTTATAAACTTATATCATTCTATTTCACCATTAGAACTTTACAAAAAGTATTGTAATATAATTAGTTTTTCTAAATGTCCATTTTCTATATTTGTTTAAATTGTGGATCCTACGTGAAAAAAAATTATACATTTTTAAATTACATTTAAAGAATAATTAAATTAAAAATTAAAAAAAAAACACAGTTATTCCAAAGTTTCAAGTTTTCACTTCTGTCGGCATACATCAGACAAAATGGAAGTGGTAATTGTATTTCTTCAAATACAAGAGAAACAACCTTATAAGAAAAGTTTAACTAAACTTAAAGTTTAAAAAGAAGACGAAAACAAAATGAAATGTATTTTTTTTAAATTTTGCCTTTAATTGTTAAATGTATAAAATTTATTTTTCTATGTAGTTTCTATAATCCGGAATAAAAAAAAAATCGTTTATTAGCTTACATTGAACGGAAAAAGGTGCCAGGATTAATACAGCTTTTGAATTTTAATACCGAGTTAACTAGAATCCCTTTAGTTTTCGGAAATGGTGGTCCTTCGAGCCTTTTCTAAATTGTTCGATTAGCTGCTAACGAGGAAAGGAAATTGGAAATGATCAGATTAAGGATTATTGTAATCAAAAACTCTCCTGCAAATTATATCTGGAATAGATTTGAAATAAATATAGCAAAATATACGAGGGTGAATCAAATATTAAACGGAATTGTACAATTACTTTCCTCAGCCAATCACGAGCGGGCTGTCAGTGTAGGTCGTTGCAGTACAATGTATTAGGAGTGGGGGAAACGCTCGCTAAGCTGCTTCACTCAGTTCTTTTGTCGGTACAGCTACTACTATTCATGAAATCGCTTTAAAGGTGGGCATTAGCTTTGGAAGTGCTCAAACAATCATCAGAAATCATCTTGGCTTCAATAAAATCTGGGTCCGATGGGATCCGAAGTTGCTGGTCGAAGATCAAAAAAACATCCGATTGCAAATCAGTAAGTCCAAAAACTTTAGATTTAAGACTGAAGACTTTTTGAAGCGTATCGTGACATGTGATGAAACGAGGGCATTATTACACTCCAGAATCAAAAATGGCAAGTAAGGAATTGCGATGGAAAGACGAAACCTGCCCTGAAAAGGCCAAAACTCGTCTCTCAACCGGTAAGGTTATCGCGACTGTTTTTTTCGACTGGAAGGGAGTTTTGCTGATTAAATTTCTACATAATCGACGTACGGCTAATGCTGCCTTCTACTGCCAGCTGTTGGAGGTAACAAAATCCGCTTACAGGAGCAAAAGACGCGGTGTCCCCATCATAGACGGCTGATGCCATGACACCTTCATGGTTGGCATGGTTGGTTTTCTTGGCGTTGACATGGCTCCTTCGCCATGACAACGCCAAGTCACACCTAGCGGATTTGATGAAGGAAAAACTGGAAAATATATAATTGGGAAATCCTTGAACACCCTCCATACAGCCCAGATTTGTCGCTCTGTGATTATTTTTTGTTTGTGTCCTTGAAAGATGCACTTGGAGGGGTACGATTCATCAAGGACCAAGATGTCGAGTTCCTCATGCACAATTGGTTGATGAACCAAACTCAGAGTTTCTACCAGCAAGGAATTCACAAGCTTTCACACCGCTGGGAAAAATGTGTAGAGCTTGAAAGAGACTATGTCGAAAAATGATCAATAGTTTTTTTTGTATTATTTGTATCAATAGTACAGAAGGATGCCGTGTACCAGGAGCTTCTGAAACTAAGTGAAACAGTTAAAACTGTACTACCGTCAGGGTGCAAATGATTTGAAGATAGTCGAAAGATCATGTCAGAGATTTATATCGAGGCTAATTTTGTCTTACTAATATGATAGGTTCTGGATCAAGTCTATACATAATGTGCAGTATATAATATATATAATATCTATCTCAATATATAATAGTAATAATAATTATAACCTTGCCTTTATTAATTATATTTATATATAGGCATTATTATAATGCCTTTATTAATTAATTAAATGTTAATAGAAAGGGCAAAGTCTAACTCAACGAGCCACTCATACTCAACCCGTATCCAAAAACACATTACAATACATAGTATTAGACTTAAATAAAGTATATAAACATAAAGTAACATTCTGCAGATAAAAATACAAATAATAACAACGGATATGTGCGACAATAAAACGCACAAACAAAAACAAGTAATAACAAATAATAGCTCAGCCCATATTCAAAATTACAAAAATAATGATATAAAGGAAAATAACTAAGATACATCAATGAAAAATGAAGATAATCATAAAATAATATACAAGGCTCTATCTCTGAGCTGATATGTTCAAAATTTAAATCTGATGTGCTTTCTGTCGAACATTAAATGATATCTCAAATCTCTACTTAGAGAGTTAAACAATTTAGCAGCATTGTAGCTGACAGAACGATGATCGATGAATATAGCACAGCTTTACGACCTGTCGAACATAGTGATAAACTTTCTGTTTCAAAACCATCAGAATCTGTAACCGAATGACGGAAAACCTGAATTCGCTGGTTGTTCAAGTGGTCATACAGAATTTCTCCAGGAAATCGAAAACTCTCCTCAATTTGATGTTCTAGGATGTTTATCAGAGCCTCATCTTATTTTACAGCCTGAACCTAATGATTTTGTTCCACATTTAAAGCTATCAAAATCACAGTCCGAACTTTTATTAATCAGATTAACAGCATGAAATCTGCTTCAAGATGATGTCCACCAAGACATTTCTTAACGGAAAAGCGATATCAAGGTAACTGGAGCCCCAATTTACTTGCTGATTATTGCTGGACATTAATAAGGGAATCTTTAGAGAGATGAAGAAACAAAATACCATCGAAAGTCATCAACAACATTCTCAGGTGAGATTATGATTGATAATTATGGTATTATCGCTATAATGCAACAACACAGTCACAATGCAACAACACACCAAAATAATTATGGATGATAGAAAAAATCTGAGATTATTTTCTGTTTTGAATTTGGTCAAAGCTTACATAAGATACACCATACGATTAAATAATCTCCTGATGATGCTAACATGGTTGACGAAACACGCGTCGAGAAGTTAAAAAAGTGATTTGGTATTTAGTGGTAAAACTCTTCGAGTTTAGAGTTTCACACCGAAGATTCAAATAGCAGCGTTGAAGACACATCATATTTTGTTCAAGTTATAAAAAATAAACTAATTTTTGTTTACCATTGTCATTTTAATAAATATATATTATAACGTATATTCTATAAAATTTAGATCATCAATTTAATTTTCTTTTTGTTAAAGGAATGATGTTTTTTTTATTTTAAAATTTTAACTGAAAGCAGAATTTTCATCATCAAAAAGAGGTTTCTTCAAACATAATTTAAAGAAAGTACACTATGAGGTTTCCCAAAAAGAAACAGAATGAAGTCCAATTCAATTTTTTCCAGTTTTAGCAAATATCTCCTAAAAACGGAGAAATAACTTTTTTTAGAAGTAATTTTTGCAAACGACTATCAAAAAATGGACGGGAAAATTGTTTATTGGACTATGCTAAAGAAAAAAACGCCAGTAAAAGCATCCTCTGAATTTTTATCGAAAATAAAGGAGAATCTTTTATTTTTACGGAAATTGTGGCCCTTCGAGGCGCTTCTAATAAAAAATGATGAATATTTCTTATGATATTTAAGAAAAATCTAACTTTCTTATCAAGTATTACTCTGACAATTTAACTTTTCTTACTTTTAGCTCTGCTATTAAGAAACATCATGATACTCTTTATGGATATATAGCAACATGAGAGAAATTCAAAATGTAGACGAAATTCGATATCAAATTAAATGAAATTGGATATTTTTTATTTATTTTAAACAGACTTTTTCGTTATCAAAGGCAGATATTTCTCTAAATTAAAAAGAAACAGACTACAGAAGTCCTAGGAAAAATGTACCCATCCTCAGAGGGTGAACACGAAGTAGAAAGTTGAAAGTAATTATTTTCAGTTTTAGCTTTGATCGTTGCTAAAGGACAATACGACACAAAGAGGTACAAAAGGAAATGCTTCTCTTTTCCAGCATGCGTAATTTTCTTCGGCAATGTTAAAAACTATATCGAAAAAATCGTGGGTATAAAAATTCAGAATCAGTTATTTTTCTGAACTGGTCGTCCTTCAAGCCTCGTCCCTATGTAGGAATTATATTTATTTATAGCTAATGAACGAGAGAATTAAAAGAATATATGTATAGATAGAAGTAAATAATAGAAAAAATAAATAAAGCAATAAAAGGTCATAATTAAGAACTTATTTAACTTCTTGTAGTTTAAAACAGCCAATGAACTGTTCTAAATGGCCTCTATGGCTTCAAAATAACGTTCATAAAATGGACACACGATGCCATATCTGGTGAATATGGTGCTTGTGGAACGGTGTTTGATTTTGCCATAAATTTGGATATTTTATCCGTAATACTTAGTTGGTGATTACTCAATACAAGATCCTGGATTTTGGCAATATTTTCTTGATTTTCTTATGCCTCAGCACCAGAAATTTCCTTTTTTAGACCAAAGACAAGTTCTTTGCGCGATAAATTTATCAATATAAAAATGCTCCCAACAATTTTTTTAACAGTGTCTAGCATAGGCTAACGAGATAGCTATTATCACACCTACTAAAAAGGAATGAATAGAGGTGGCTAAAAAATTGGAAAAATCTACGACAGAAAAAAAGTCTGAAAATCATTGAAGAAAAAACAAAGTAGATGGTAATGATTAATGGTAAAAGAGCGGGTGACTGAAGGCCTATCTGACCTATCTGATTGATCTAATGAGCTTTACATACTTAGGAGTCAACATCAACATCAACATCAACAACAACAATGATGAGTAAGGAAATCAACGCAAAACTTATTAAGGGAAATAAACATGCAGGATTCCTAAAGAACATTCTGAAATCAAAGTCAGTATTAAGAACAAAATAAAGGTTGTACTCAACCAATTAGACCAGTAGTCTGAATAGCTGAACCTGGAAATCTGTGATATGAAGATTACATGCAAAAGTTGATGGTATATGAGAGTGCTGATCAAATAAAGAACTGATGGAACTCTATAACAATCCCTCATAATATCAGTGGTAAAAGCTCAAAAAAATAAGATGGCTGGGTCATGTTGAAAGGTTACCAGACAATCGAGCAACAAAAAAACTATTGCAGGGAGGCATAACTACCAGGAAAAGAAGAGGACGAACATGGAGGAAATAGATAGATATAGTAAGGAAGGTATTGGACCTATATATATTAAAACAACAAAAATCTTCCATCTCTACCACACTTGCCCGATCGTTTCAAATCAGCCGCCGCTATCACGCCAAGATAAACACGTCCCAGGACCGATTTCTGGCCTAACAGCCATCGTCAGCTGGGTTCGAGCCTGACGCAAGGAGATAGCTGATGAGAAACGTTCAGAGCCAGGCCAAGTCAACTGGTCATATTGACGTGGCCTGGCTCTGACCGTTTCTCCGTCTGACCGTTTCTCATTAGCTGTCTCCTTGTGTGGGGCTTTGTGAGGAATTAACTCGCTCATATTTTTTTTACCCTATAAAGCTGGGAATATTTTGACTTCAAGATAGAGAAGGGTCATAATTTCCACCTAAAAAGGTACCCTTGGTCAATATCGATATCTCACACCGTTCGTGTTCGAATATTCCATGGCGCATCTTGTCGATGGCTTAAAAATATGCAGTTCACAAAGTGTGTCTTGAAAATACGAGGAAAAAAAAAACATTAAGATGTATAAAATACAACGAACTTTATTTGAAATAACATTTTTTTGAAATTTACTTCAATCGGTGTTGAAAGTGTCCACCGTTTACCTCAATACACTTTCGCAGGCTCTTTCTTAAGTGACGCCTCACATTTGAGGCGTTTTTATTTCATTTTACTTTCATCATTTTATTCCAGGTATATTTCAAGAATGTTCTAGAAAGATTAAAATAAATGCTCAAAATGGGCACCTCCTTCTTGCTGGAAGTACAACATACTGTTATAAAACTCTTCTCTTATCCGTTCAAATGTTTCCGCAGAAATTAACCTACATTGTTCCGTAATTCTCTGCTTCCTCTGCAAAACCTCTATGTTATCGGATTGTGTATACGTATAACTTATATTTAAAGTACCCCCATAAAAAGAAATCTAAGGGCGTTAGATCTGGAGCCCGTCGTCCAATTCATTTATTGGGATATACTGTTCGTTACTAAACTCTTACTGCAACTGCAACTATATATATATATATATATATATATATATATATATATATATATATATATATATATATATATATATATATATATATATATAATATATATATATATATATATATATATATATATATATATATATATATATATATATTCCGGTTCAAAAGATATCGAATTTTCAAAAAAACCGCGTTTTTCTGGGTTTTTTACTCAAAACTTATTCAAAAATGGTTCAAATTTAAACATTTTTTAATTTTTGAATTTGTTCGATTTTTCTGAAAAAAATCAGTTATTATTTCACTACTACCTGCATTAAGTTAAAAAAATATTAACCTAATGTTTGCCTTCCTTCACACTTTACGAAAAATCGAAATATCTCTTGACATGTCAGAGATATCGATTTCGGGTTTTCACTGGATGATTCCTCTTTAAATTACCTTTCTAGCCATGTAATATAAGCTGTCCCATATTAAGACCAATTTTTAACTTAATATTAAGGTAAAAATTAAAACTAACTGATTTTTTCAGAAAAATCGAAATATCTCTTCACATGTCAGAGATATCGATTTCGGGTTTTCACTGGATGATTCCCCTTTAAATTACCTTTCTAGCCATGTAATAAAAGCTGTACCATTCCATTTGAAAAAACTGAACAAAACTTCAAAAAAACTATTGTTGAATGTAACGCGACCTCGCGGTTTCATTTGTAAACTAAATAATTTATCTCCCAGATTATCTGATTGTCCCACCAATTGCCTTTTAAATGAATCCAAATTGAGGAAAATCGTTTTAGGCAAACGGACATTAGACGACTTTTTATCTAAATAGGTAAAACTCCCCGCCACTTCTATATTCGCGAAGTTACGACAAAATGTTATAAAACAAAGTTGTAGGAGACAGTTTGCTAATTATAACTGAGAATTTTTCTTACTCGGTTAACACTTCAAAATACACAAAAAAATGATTTTTGAAAATGTTTAGCTCGTCACGCCCTCTTGCGGTCGTTTTAGAAGCTTAAAAATATTTTTGGTGAATTTCTCACGGTCAGTTTTAGTATAATATTTTTTTCCCCAAAGCTGTGGGATAAATAGTTTTCCAGATACGGCCGCGATCCATCCTTAATGGGACACCTGGTATATATATATATATATATATATATATATATATATATATATATATATATATATATATATATATATATATATATATATATATATATATATATTCTATTATATATTCAATAAACTGTTCTTATTAACGAAAAACTTTTTAAACGACGTTTTGTTTATCGTGATACGTCAATAATTTTTTTACCATTAACTTCATAAACAATTTTTCTTAATATTACCCTAAAGTTTTTCTCCAAATCTCCTCCAAAGGGGAACATCCGTTTCCCCTTCACGTCATTCGTTAATTATTTACGAAAAGTTTTGTAACAAAGTTAGGACTCTTTCAAGAATATATCCTTGAACAAAAATATTTGGTAGGAAAAGGTTTGGAAATATCTGGAGGAATCCAAATTTAATGACTCCTGAGATTTTAAATCAATGTTGTGGATGATAAATATTGAAATGCAGTTACACAGAAGTCGTGACCTATTAATACTCATTCAGTTTACATCCGGATGCTTGTATCATCGGAGTGCTTCTCGCCAGCGTTCTCTATTTTTGTCTTCCTTGGATATTTCAGAGATGGACGAGTTAGGTCTTTCATTTGGGCTATACATGTTTTTGGAGGTCCACCGCTATAATTTGAGGTGTAACATTGACAAGGCAATCCTCGGTTTAATATGCAACCTCGGCAAACCTCGGTTTAATATGTAATTTTTTTTATTGCATCACTAATTTTTAGATTAAGATTAGTGAACAAGTGGGAAATAATTAAAAAAAATAACCTCAAGCGTTGTATAGCTTCCAGAAGTAACTACTTTGAAGGAATCCATGTAAAATTGTGCTTTCAATTGAAAAAAAAAATTATGAAAATCTGTCCTATTACTCTCTACACATGTCGCATCAAGATTCGTAGCAGCAATTCTTTTCCAGGATGGGACTGCTAAGCCCAAATAACATATATATATATATATATATATATATATATATATATATATATATATATATATATATATATATATATATATATATATATATATATATATATATATATATATATATATATATATATATATATATATATATATATATATATATATATATATATATATATATTAACGTATCATTTGTCAAAGATATAGTATGACAATTTTACGCATAAGAAGCTGTGGTTTAATGTATCGAACGTCATGCAGTGTTAGAATTCTTTGGAATGCGTCCAATGAAACAACTGTGCTAAGTGTCATCAGACACCTAACCAATATATATATGGCTAGTTGCTTGATCGGGAGATAGCCCCACCCATCCCTTACATTGGAGGGCACATGTTACGTCTGTTGGTGGTTAGACTCATCAGGGTACCGACATATGCTCTCTCGCCAAGAATAGAGAGTCTCTCTCCACAATCAAACAACCCATATTTTCGCCGACTTCTCGTCGGATGGCTCTTTGGACTGCGTCCAATGTGCCCAAATATTAAAATATGGGTAAATAAGTTTGTGATAAAAGATCATTATTTTTACAAACGTAAATTGAATTATATATTTTGGAATAGATACCGTACAACAATGGGAAGTGCAGCACCGTAACAAAAGCCACCACTCCAAAGACCGATCCGACTTAGAGAACAGTTCAATACGTGGCATTATCTCTTTAATAAACCAAATTGATTATGGCGTGTAACAACAGGCGCTTCCCATGAATATTCCATGAAGGTAAGACAATGTCAATAAAGATTAATAATAGGAATCCCATGGGAATCGTCTGAATAGGTGAAGGGCGCCGGGGGTAAAGGTCTGATTTATGGATAAATGGATGTAGACCGCGGTGCGTTAGGGTTTTAAGATAAACCTTAACGCCCAATCTAATGCCGATGATTAGAAATAATTGAAGGAGATTACGAATAGAACGGGATTCGAGGGACCGGTTTATTTTTGATTAAAATTCAGATAGCGCTTTTATACTAACAAAAGTTTCCGTTAACTATTAACTAATGGAAAGTTTTAAGTCTTAATAACACATCGTGAGATCGATGCTTTAAGCGACATCTGATGCTGGACCAAATATGACTCAATGGGTGGATATATCTACTCATTTGGTCATATCTATGTATAAATTACTTTATATATATATATATATATATATATATATATATATATATATATATATATATATATATATATATATATATATATGGAACTACCATATAAGAAAAGTTAATGATGCATAACTAAGAGAGCAAGCAGGATTCAGAAGTGGATTCAGTACAATGGATCACATCCAGGTTCTACAGCAGGTTATAGAAAAATACAACGAATACTCTATTAGTGTGCCTGGTTCTCTTGGTGTGCTTGGCTCTACTAGTGTGCTTGGCTTTTATCGATTATTTTAAGCAGATCATAATGGATGCATTGCTTCACCAAGGTGTAGAGAAAGCCTATGTAAAATTACTAGGATCGATATATGATCAAACTACAGCGACAGTCTACCTTAATGATCTTGAAGATGAAATAAATGTAGAGCGGGGTGTAGGACAAGGTGATGCAATATCACCTTTTCTTTTGTCAACCTGCCTTGAAGAAGCGTTCCGCAATCTGGATTGGGAGCAGAATTGAATAAGGATCAATGGTCAATACTTAAACCATCTTACATTCGCAGACGATACCGTTCTTCTTTCACAAGACCCAGAGAAGCTACAAAGACACGTACAAGGGCTGCAAAGGGCTGGAGAACCATTCAACCTCAAAATAAACCAGAACAAGAGTCAGGTCAGATTCAATAAATTTCTTGAGGACAAAAGAATTTCTATTTGAGGAACGGATTTGGAAGTTGTGGATCACTATATATATCATGGCCAGAGGGTTTCAATGGAAGGGGATACCGTCCGGGAGGTGGAACGACGCGTTAAATGTGGCTGGCAGGCATTTGGCAGGCTCAACATAGTGTTTAAGAACAAATTAACACTTTAACTGAAAGGAAAAGAAAACGGAAGTGAGTGAAACATCGTTGGAAGAATAAATGAATTGAAATGGAAGTGGGCAGGCCATGTAGCGAGGTGATGGGGCGAAAGATGGGCCAAAACAGTCTTGGGCTGGATACCGCTTGATCGCAAACGTCCACGGAGAAGACCAAAAACACGATGGACTGATGATAGCATTAAGTATATTGAACATTGGACCGGAATGGCAGACGAAAGTGCTTGATCGCAAAGTTGGAGGCATGCTGAAGAAGCCTTTATTCTGCAGTGAATTGACACAGGCTGATAATGATTATATATTCATTACTCAGAGAATTATTGACTATGTTGAATCTGCATGTTAGTTGAACTTACATGAGAAATTATATCCAAAATGACGAGTTGCGGACAGGTAGCTAGACCACGTAATAAGTAGCATTGCAAGATTGATTGTAATAAGTAACATTGAAACTGAAATTGGATGAGATATGTGGTTAGAAGAGACAACGAAAGGTGGACGAAACATATAGTAGAGTGGCGACCAAGAGAATGCAGGAGAAATGTGTTTAAACAACATTAAGAAAATACTGTGAAGAACTCTGGAAGACTGGAAAGGTTCCAGGTTATCTAAGATAGGAACAACTGGAAAACACAAGGGGGACATTTATCCAGGAGCATCCAGAAGGGCTGTTAAAAAAGAAGATTTTATATCAAAGCAAGAATCTTTATATCAAAGCAAGCCATAATGGATGCATTGCTTAACCAAGGGATAGACAGGAGCCCATGTAAACCTACTGAGGTCCATGTATGATAAAACTACAGCTACAGTTCACATAAACGATCTTGAATCATGAATCCTCCGTTCTATTCTCAGCCTGCTTTGAAGAGCTATTCCGTAATCTTGATTGGGAACAGGATAGAATAAAAATAAATGGTGCATACTTAAGCCACCTTAGATTTGCAGATGATATCGTTCTCTTGTCACAAAACACAGATAAACTACAAAAACACATGCAAGAATTGCAGAAGGAGGGAGAACCATTTGGCTTGAAAATAAACCTGAAAAAGAGTCAGGTTATGTTCAACAAATTTACTGAAAACAGAAGAATATCTAACCCAGGATGCAACTTAAAGGTGGTGGACTACTCTATATATATTTTGGGATATATTTTCAATGGAGGGTTCAAAAGGATATCAATGGAATTTCAATACCGCGCAGGAAGTGGAACGGCACGTAAGTGTGGCTGGCAGGTATTTGGCATTCTCAACATGGTGTTTAAGAACAAACTCCCACTTTCTCTGAAGAGAAAAGTTTTTGATCAGTGCGTGAAGCCTGTCCTGATATACGGAAGTGAAACATGGACAATCACATCACAATCACTTCAAATACTTCGATTAGCACAGAGGGGAATGAAAAAGTGTATACTTGGCATTACTAAGCGGGATAGAAAGACCTGCACATGGATCAGACAACAGACGAAAGTATGTTACATCATAGCAAAGGTGAAGAAATTGAAATGGAGGTGGCAGGCCATATAGCGAGACGATGTGACGACAGATGACATCATCAAGTATATTGGACCTGAATGGCAGAGGAAAGCTCTGGATCGCGCGAGTTGGAAGCATGCTGGGGAGACCTTCATTCTGAAGTGGATCGACAATGGTTGAATGATGATGATGATGATTTATATATATATATATATATATATATATATATATATATATATATATATATATATATATATATATATATATATATATATATACATATATAAGTTTCGAAGAGCGCGCACGCATTCGCTGGAGCTCTGGCAAACAACGTGTTGTAAAAATAAAAAAAGTTTTTTGGGATGTTTTCATTAATCTATAGTGAGAAATTTTTAATGATTTTTCAAGGTAAATACCAACAATTTGTTATAAATTACATGTATTTTTACGTGTAAAAAAATTTCGTGTAAAAATTCATGATACGCATATTTTTTTGCGTGACATTTGACGTGAAGTTAAGACTCCGATGTTTCTTCGGTTTTCGTATCCATGCGTCATTTTTTGCCATCTATGTGTTGTCATCTATGTCTCGTGCGTCAAGCCTCTCTTAGATTTTAACTGAAATTGGTCCAGTGCAAGCAACTACACCTGCCAAAAAATGGAACTGTGGACGAAAGCCGATGAAAAGTGTCATTCTAACTTCATCGGGAACAATTTCGGTATTGAAAGAAGGAAAACGAAAGCGCGACGAATCCAAGACCCCGAAGAAATCACCAAATAATAAATCGGCACCGAAGAAATCGAAGAAGCGATTAACATCATTGTCATCTTCTGATTCGGATAATGAGCTGTCTATGATTTGCGATCTGCCAATCCCATCGAAGTAGACCCGCTACAACGCCATTGCATGGAATACCTGCACCATATCAGCTCATTTGAATTGAGCGGACATGGGTTTACGGTGTTATTACACTTGTGACTCCGATTTGGATGTTAAATCGAATTACTAATCATCCATTATTTAATTTACTAATCATCCATTTTTAGGTCATTTGACAAAATAAACATAAGAATAAACTTAATAATTATTCCATAAACATTAGATATTTGGTGTATTTACTTCATTTTCCACGTTTTTAACAAGTTTTTAAGGTGTCTCAACGCACCCAACAAAACAATGTTTTGGCCAAAATGAAGGTCATTAGAAAATTGGCTATAATTTTCTGTGCTTTTGAAAAATCGAAAAACGTTTATTATCGAAGTATTGGTATGGCCTCCACTTTTCTAACGGTATAATAAATTCTTTAATGCCTTTACCAAGTGAAATTTTATGACCGAAAAACAAAAGGTGTCTCAACCTACCTCACCTTCCCATATATATATATATATATATATATATATATATATATATATATATATATATATATATATATATATATATATATATATATATATATATATATATATATATTCCTTTATTAACAACACCCCTCGTAGATATTTCTCGATACCAAACGTTTTTGTTGGCATTTTGTTTAAGAGTATATTCTCGATACAATTCTAACTTTGTTACAAAACTTTTCGTAAATAATTAACGAATGGCGTGAAAGGGAAACTGATGTTTCTTAGGAGATTCAGAAAAAACCTTGACAGTTATATTAAGAAACATTATGAAGTTAATGCTAAAAAAACTTATTGACGTATTCAGGCAAACAAAATGTGTTTTAAAAAGGTTTATATCTTAATAAAAACAGTCTATATATATATATATATATATGAACATTTTTGTTGATTGCTTGACGGGAAACCTAACGAGTCCCACCCATCTTTTCAATCGGATGGCATATATTTCGTCTCTATGTTTAGATTCTTCAGGACACCGACATATACCATACTATCAAGAATAGGGAGACCCTATCCACAGCCAACATCCGATGTTTTCTCGTCGGATGGCGTATACATGTACGAACATATATATGTCCATACATATATACATATATTGGACATGTATATGTATATATGTCCAATGAGACTACATTAGCTGAGTGTCATCATACACCCAACTGTTGGGTTCCACAATCTGTGATTGAAGGGATGGGTGGGGCTCGTTCCCGATCAAGCAACCAACAAAAATGTTCATTTACCACATGAGAGTGTGGAACCCAACAGTTGGGTGTATCATGACACTCAGCTACTGTGGTCTCATTGGACTTAGTCCAGGGAAATCTAACACTACATATATACGCCATCCGACAGGAAGTCGGCGAAATCATGGGTTCTTGGCTATGGATAGGGTCTCCCTATTCTTGATGGTATGGTATATGTCGCTATCCTGAGGAGTCCAAATATCAAGAGACGAAACATATGGCATCCAGTTGAAGGGATGGGTGGGGCTCGTTCCCGGTCAAGCAACCGACAAAAATGTTCATTAAGGCAGAGACTACATATATATCACTACATATATATATATATATATATATATATATATATATATATATATATATATATATATATTTATATATATATATATATATATATATATATATATATATATATATATATCTATATATATATATATATATATATATATATATATATATATATATATATATATATATATATATCTATATATATATATATATATATCTATATATATATATATATATATATATATATATATATATATATATATATATAATATCGGACTTTACCCTGTACATCGAAGGCAGATTTTGAGTTTCGCGTATCAAAAGATATTTGATCAAATTTGTATGCATGGATTCAGCTTTATCGGTCAGTTGATTGACAGGGGTGCGGTTAAGCTACCTACCGATATCCCCAAGGGTTACCTTCCCACTTTCTCTAATCACTGGGGCCAGTCGTGGGGATGGGCGGTGGGTTAAAAGGTGGGCGGAACGGGTGTATAGGAGGCCAACGGCCGCTATCCGCCTCCCGAAATCGATGGTAAATCCTCCTGGCTAGCTGCGTCTGGATAAATGCACATTGCGGAAGTTTGTATCAAGTAAATTAATTGTGATCAATGGAAAAAAATAGAACCACAAAATTGTGACTCATGTGTTGTGTTTTTAATGAGATAGTATTGATAAAATCATTCTATTTCCATGTACAGTTCAGTCAGTTTATATATATATATATATATATATATATATATATATATATATATATATATATATATATATATATATATATATATATATATATATATATGCGGGCGTGTATATATATAGTGTATATATATAGGTGCGTGTCACTGAAAACAGGACTTTTTAAAAATAGCAATTTCTAGTGGCGTGATTTTTGACGGGGAAGGGTTGGAAAATGAACAAAAATGTTCATTTACCACATGAGAGTGTGGAACCCAACAGTTGGGTGTATCATGACACTCAGCTACTGTGGTCTCATTGGACTTAGTCCAGGGAAATCTAACACTACATATATACGCCATCCGACAGGAAGTCGGCGAAATCATGGGTTCTTGGCTATGGATAGGGTCTCCCTATTCTTGATGGTATGGTATATGTCGCTATCCTGAGGAGTCCAAATATCAAGAGACGAAACATATGGCATCCAGTTGAAGGGATGGGTGGGGGCTCGTTCCCGGTCAAGCAACCGACAAAAATGTTCATTAAGGCAGAGACTACATATATATCACTACATATATATATATATATATATATATATATATATATATATATATATATATATATATATATATATATATATATATATATATCTATATATATATATATATATATATATATATATATATATATATATCTATATATATATATATATATATATATATCTATATATATATATATATATATATATAGTATATATATATATAGTATATATATATATATATATATATATATATATATAATATATAGATATATATATATATATATATATATATATATATATATATATATATATATATATAGTCACGTCATTTTTTCGACGTCGTTTCGCTAAAAATCTCATTTGGCATTTTCAAGTGTTGTCCACTTCGAGTGAAGAGTCCAACTGACATGCACAGGTCGTTGTGTTCGCTTTTATAGCAGACCGGCGACTACGCAGATTATTTCGGGTTAGTTCGGGATTATTTGCGGCGCTCGGCAACGCTATTGAACGTCCGTTTATTGATTTTTCTACCTCGCCGCCACGTTGCCGCGTTTTTTATTTTTGTTTTTAGAAGTGATTTCCATACTTTTGGAATGTTGCGAGCGTCGTATCGCGTATTTAGCTCACCCCTTTCTTCTATTTCAAGGGCTTTCTCTGATTGTTCGGACCTTGTAGTTTTCAATATTGGCTATTTATTTGACTCCTTCAAAATTGATTTTGTGTCCTGTTTGTAGATGGTGCTGGAACAGAGCGGAAGTGGTTTGTTTGTTTTTTTAAGTTGTTTTTAGACAAAGTAGATATTCCGAAAATTGTATAAGAAAGGCCATTCGCCATCAGGAAAACCCAAACACGAAGAACAATAAAAAGAATCACTGCTAGGATAGGCAGACTACTTAGGAAACACAAAATCAGAACAGCCTACAAGCCGCACAATACTGTCGCAAACCTTCCAAAAAACTAAAGGACAAAGTTAGACTGGAAAATCATGGGGTATATAGCATATATTGTTCCGACTGCAACAGAACATACATAGGACAAACAAACAGACTAATCTCGGCCCGAATACAAGAACATAAAAACAACATAAAAAACAAACAAACCACTTCTGCTCTGTTTCAGAACCATCGACAAACAGGACATAAAATCAATTTTGAAGGAGCTAAAGAAATGGCGAATATTGAAAACTACAAGGTCTGAACAATCAGAAAAGCTCTTGAAATAGAAGAAATCGGTGAGCTAAATACGCGAAACGACGCTCCAAACATTCC